>JAAXYW010001558.1:0-20732 GCA_036851895.1 Orthonychiurus folsomi | reverse complement strand
CGGATGGGGATGGTAGTGCATACTTATGAAGAGCATAGCACACCCATATACATGCAAGCATAGTGGTGTTATAAACAGAAGTAATTGCCTTTGGATTGTTTGGATTTTTAATGTAGGAGACTTTTTTTTTGCTTTTTTGGCCGCAAAGCCGCTGCCCGCGCGGGCTCTTTTAAAATCGTCACATTGTGCTTTCATTAAATTGTGAGAGTTTAAGCAGTGTAGATTAATTTTCTTCAACTTTAGACCGGTGTCACACTGACTACTATACAACATGTTCTCGCATAATCAGTGGAATATTGATAAGTGCCGGATTGAGAGCCGGATTGAGACTGAACAAGAAACGGATGTTGCCCGTTACGTTAAGGATTGCATTTAAAAAGCTTGGACATTATGCGCAAGAATTTGGCTAATAATTAGTTATGCTTATTATAAAGTAATTGTAATAAAGTAAGCTTTCATTATTATCCTGCGCAGGAAATGAAGGAACTTGCGATCTAGTAATAGCCTGGACGGGATGGCCTGAAATTCCGGGAGATTCGTTGTGCATTGACACTGTTCCAGACGACTGAGAGAGTTTACACAGGGTTTTTTTAAGAATTAAAGATTTCCTCAAACATATGTTGTACAATAAATTTGACCTCATTTTAAAATATGGTTGCCATTTGCCGTCGGTTGGGCTCGATGCAAAATGAACAGTCAATGTTAAGTAGGACACGCCTTTCATTTCATCCTTCCAAACAATTGATTGCATCAATAAAAATATCATTTTCGAGACAACCTGATTTGTGTAATATATCTATATACTTTAAGCGCATGACTTCAAGATTAGACCAGCAATTTTCTATGTGAGTGGGAAAGTTCAGTAACTCTCCACTATTTTCAAATTGATTTATATCATCCAAGGTCTTAGAGCTGAAGTCAGATAATTCAAGGTCGGCCTGTGTACCACAAAACAGAACTCATAAAATTTAAAAATATTTATGATAAAAAGCCGCCAGAATATGGATACCTGCGCAGGTTGGACTGTATGTGTTGGAGGTAAGATGTGCATAATCATAAGTTTCTTTGGAGTCATGTTGCATAGTAGTCAGTGTGACTCTGGTCTAAAGTTGAAGAAAACTAATCTACACTGCTTAAACTCTCACAATTTAATGAAAGCACAAGGTGACGATTTTAAAAGAGCCCGCGCGGGCAGCGGCTTTGCGGCCAAAAAGCAAAAAAAAAGTCTCCTACATTAAAAATCCAAACAATCCAAAGGCGATTGTAGGCGACCTGTTTATCACTTCTGTTTATTAGACCACTATGCTTGCATGTATATGGGTGTGCTATGCTCTGCATACGTATGCACAACCATCCCCATCCGGCAACACAGCGCTTCCCGTCATTCCTTTCACTTTTAAAAAGTTTCAACGTCTGGATTTTTCCTGACGTCAGGAAATTTTCCAACGTCAGGAATTTTTTCTGACGTCGCAAAATTTTCGAAGTCAGGAATTTTTTCAAAGTCAGGATTTTTCTGACGTCAGGAATTTTTTCCACGTCGAAAATTTCCAAGTCAGGATTTTTCTGACGTCAGGAATTTTTTCGACGTCGAAAATTTTTCGAAGTCAGAATTTTTCTGACGTCAGGAATTTTTTCGACGTCGGAAAAATTGTAATTCCTGACAAGAGTTTTGCTGGCACTGATCCCCCTCCATAAATCTCATCCGTGCATTTTACATTGCCGGGGGATTTACTACTTTTACACTGCTGCGCTGTGGTTGTATAAAGTCAGTTTCCTGATAATAAACCTATTGACAATTTGGCACGGAAGCTCACACTCCTTTGACTCATCACCGAACTCGCGAAAACATGTTTACTACATTCACATGCCAAGAGTTTGTCCTTCATATTCACTCCTTCACACTGCTAATGCAGACTGGCATTTATACCCAGTGCATTTCAATCCACCTTACCTTTTTCACATTTGGTTAAACCAGTGCAATGAAATGGAGTCCGCAATTTAGAATCAAATATTCTACGAGTGTAATTGCAATTACAACTGCTAAGTTTTTGGTTAAATGGAAAACGAACGTGAACATCCTATTAATCCTAGAGGCGGAAATAGAGGCAGGGGGCGATGGAGGAACCGCAATCCACACAGTGCTGGACAATATATGCCAAATCTTATGGAGGTTAATGTGGGACAGCAAAGCCATGGAGGATATCATAATGATGGAGGTAGAAGGCACTATCACCCATACAATCACAGAAGGGGCCAATCAGTACAAAGTGACCACTACGAGGGTCATCCCGATTATAGAGGCCGTAGGTGGAGAGGGTCTGAAAACCATAGAGGGGGTCAAAGCCATAGAGGATCTAGTCCACACGGTAGTGACGATGGAGGAAATCAGAATCAAAGGGATGAGCCGGACCTTGAAACGTAAGATGGTTTTAAAACAATATAAATAATATATATGTATGTAA
Source organism: Orthonychiurus folsomi (assembly GCA_036851895.1). Classification (NCBI taxonomy): domain Eukaryota; kingdom Metazoa; phylum Arthropoda; class Collembola; order Poduromorpha; family Onychiuridae; genus Orthonychiurus; species Orthonychiurus folsomi. The sequence continues at coordinate 18,270 of JAAXYW010001558.1, read as the reverse complement.
ATAATAAAACACGCAGTCTTGTGGTTTACTAACAGTAACAGAAAACATAATTTGATCACTATTTTGATGGAGAAGAGCAAGGAGGAGGTACTGGAGACATTAGCCAATGAGAGGTCGGCATGGCCGGAAATATTCGATCCATCTAAATTCAGCCCTAATGATGTCTTTAACGTTGTACGAATACTGGGGGAAAAAATCTGTATTGAGGAGGAGGAGGAGGGTAAAAACGGACCGCTAATAATTGAGATAATCTTATGCACAATGGATCCAACTTTTAGTAGAAAAGTACATAAAGTGTGCGAGATCGAATCAAAGTAATGTGTTATTAAACATGAAATAATGCCATGTAATTGTTATATGTTTATAGACGTAATTATTAACACAGGGATATTGATGAGAAGAAAAGATTCCTCCGGTGCTTGTATACTTTCCTCAGCTCGGCTATTGACCGCCTACCGACGCGTTCTGCTGATTTTGTTAAACCAATTATTCCAGCCGCCATCCAGCTCACTAATCTGATACTTAATAAACTGGAGGAAAACGACGAGGAAACCACATTACTAAAATCCGACTTTGAGGAACTACAGGATTGGATAAAAGGTGTGACAGGGGAGGGGTTAGCAAATCCAATCGTGATTTCAAACCAAGACAAACCAGTGGCCGAACCCAAAAAGAAAGAGAGAAGGAATCCATTCCAATTCACTGCAGAAGAGGAGAGGATCCTTCACTCAGCTGAACCTCCTGATGATTTTCGATCCATATCAATTGTCCCATCTATTGAGGAAATCCTCAGCCCGGAAGAATCATTCCTTAGACCTAATAAGTTAACAGGGGCTTACAATAATGCGGATCATTATGTGGATGTCCAATTCCGACTTTTCCGGGAGGATTTCCTGCGCCCACTAAAACAAGGCATTCAGGAGTTCATGAAGAACAAGTAAGGTTTTGATGCTTTAATTAATTGATATGTGTTTTTGATAGCGCCTTACTAGAACTGCTACTACCTCGTCTAACGCTTTTTAAGAGCATATTACTGCTAAGTAGAATATCTAGCGTCGAGAATACGTGTTTTATAACTGATTTTAATATAAATTTCATTAAAACTTATTTCCATGTACATCATGCATGTGTTTCTTATTTGCAGGCGGGAATATATATCTGGGAGGAAGCGGATGCCGTTTGGGACTGTACGACTGTATCAAAAGATTCGCATAACAAACGTTGAGCTCGTGCGTGACAATGTAACGTACACACTTAAACTGCAGGACAATTTAGCACAGCATGTGAAGTGGGATAAATCCCGGAGGCTCCTAAACGGTTCACTGCTTCTCCTAACTCCAGATAACTTCCAAAGTGCGTATTTTGGAACTGTGAGCAGACGGGATGCTGATGAGTTAAAGAAAGGGACATTTGGAATAGTATGGGAGGGAGATAAACCCGAATTCAGCCGAAAGGACCAAGAATTCATCATGTTTGAGAGCGAATGCTATTTCGAAGCCTATAGACATACCCTTCAAGTGTTGAAGGATATCCCACTTGAAATATTCCCAATGGCGAAGTACATAGTCCAATCTTCATCTGAGGTTCAGCCTCCCCAACACCTGATTGAGTGCTATGATCTAATGAAAATTGGTCAATCCTATATTAATCCCATTCACGGGGAGTGGCCATCTGCACAGGATCTGGAATTGGATCCGTCTCAATTCCAAGCATTCCGTGCTGCTCTCACAAAAGAATTTGCAATTATTCAAGGACCGCCTGGAACTGGGAAAACGTTTCTAGGTAGTATGACATATTGTTGTATTACTTATTTACAGTACTTACCTTTACCTAGTTTTTGAATCAGTCTTAGTTATACTGATTGTACTTGTAATGTTAATTATAATCATTTTATTTGATAGGATTGAAAGTAGTTGAAGCCTTGCTGAGCAATATATATCTATGGCGCAATAGTGACAATGGCGGAGGTCCTATTCTCATTGTGTGTCTTACAAATCATGCATTAGACCAATTCCTGCTTGGAATACTAAGTATATTAAGGAAATTTGAGCCAGAGCAGGAACCAGGGTTAATTCGTGTCGGAGGCAGATCCAAATCCAGCGAATTAGAAGAATTTAGTTTGGGTCGGAAAAGAGTGGCTGCATCCAAACTCCATTCTCATGATAAGTATTACACGAGGGAAAAGAACAATGCGTGGAGGAGGGTCAAAGCATTGGAGAGTGAAAGGGCAGATTTCATGTGCGATTACATTGGACTCAAGAATCCTATAGGTGAAAATTTGGCTACCCTGTATTTGTATGTTAAGATACCTAGGTTTTCATAATTTACCATTTACCAACAGGTATTCTAGACTTTTCTCGTCTATCAGTAGGCCTCTTTCGCCTTCTTGATGGTTTTGAGGATCCGCGAAAAGTACTCGATAACTATTTGCATAATCCACGGTGGTACGGATTGCATTCCGATAATTTCTACAATCCTAACTTCAATGCAAATACCTACATCCGGAATACATTCAAAGTTCTACCACCTACTCCAAGGGAAAAAGAGAAACCCCAGAAGCACAAAATGAGACTAGAGGATGACGAGGACTATGACCTGGACGAGTTGCAAGAGAATAGGATCAGCATGGATGAATTGTTTTATCAAGCTGAATTTAAAGCTGGTAAAGACGCAAAAAATCACAGTAAGGACTTGGAGTATAAACTAAGTATAACAACATTGGAGAAGGATATCCAAAATAATCGAGACAACATAAGAGAATGCAGGCAACAAAATTATGATGGAGTCAATGACCGTTTGAGGCGCCTTCAAGAAACCGAAATTCTTTTAGCAAATCAACGTTCATTTATGGAAGCATTTTTTAAATTGGTGGCAGAAGGAAGAGTGGAATTACCAGAAGATTTCGATGGGTTTGACTATGCAAGTCCAAGTCAAGCGTGGGGGTTTTATTACCGTATGGTGGATCAGGCTAGGGAATTGGTGGCCACTCGCTTGACTCAAAAAGAAGCCGAGCTAGTAGCGGCTCAAAAGGAGCTCCAACTCATTCAAAGACGAGGGGATGGGATTTTACTTCAAAAGACAAAAGTTGTTGGCATGACAACCACAGGCGCTTCAAAGGCAGCTGATCTTCTCCAAACAATGAAGTCTAAGATTGGTACCTGAGATGTGATTCAATTATTGCCATAGACCTATTGTTAATATTATTATTATTATAGTAATCGTGGAAGAGGCAGCTGAAGTACTTGAAGCGCACATAATCAATTGCATAACGGAGCATTGTGAACATTTGATTATGATTGGTAACATCATAAACACTCATTAACCATTACTCACATTACACCATAAAAAAATGTTTCAATAATTTTCAGGTGACCATCAACAACTCCGTCCAAATATAACCGTTATGGAATTGTCCACTAAATACCACTTGAACGTCTCCTTGTTTGAAAGGATGGTGAACAACAAACTCAATTGCTACAGATTATTGGTCAGTGAATAGTGATTATTGTTGATAAACTAAGTTTTTGAGCAGTTAATGACATTATATCAACATGTTTAATAATGATTCAGGTACAACATCGGATGAGACCAGAAATATCTGATTTAGTACGGGGCACAATATATTCTGAACTAGAGGACCACCCCTCCGTCTTAGATTTCCCATCCATAAAGGGCATGGCTAAGAACTTATTCTTTGTTACACACAACCATAGAGAGAGCGCGGTAAGTATGAATAAGCGGGCTGCCGCTGCCATCTATTGGACAATTCTAACCTCCCAATTTACAAACTACAGGACTCTGACTCAATGACAAAAACCAATACGCACGAAGCCTTGTTTCTTACAGCCCTGTGCAAGTATTTGCTACAGCAAGGAATCCCCCCATCTCGAATCACAATCCTAGCAACTTACACTGGACAAATGTACCTAATCAAGAAAGAAATGAATAACGTTAGTAAAGGAGTACGTGTGAGTGCAGTTGATAATTTCCAAGGAGAGGAAAACGATGTTATCCTTCTTTCCCTAGTCCGAAGTAATCAAGACAACAATGTCGGATTTCTAAAAGTAGACAACCGGATATGTGTAGCTTTATCTAGGGCCAGACAAGGTTTGTTTATCATTGGTAATATGAACAATCTGATAGCCAGTAGTTCAACTTGGCGGCAAATACAAAAGAAGTTAGTCCGACTTGGCCAATTGAGTGACTCTTTGCCGCTCAAGTGCCAAACACACGGGACGGAGTCGGCAGTGAAAGAAGCGGCGGATTTCAAAAAATTCCCGGAAGGTGGCTGCACCCAACTTTGTGGTCAGCCCTTACCATGTGGTCATCCATGCAAATCCGTGTGTCACGCAACTGACTTAGAACATAAGGAAAAACGATGTGCGGCTCCATGTGACAGAAGCTGTAGCAAAGGTCATCCATGCCAGGGCAAATGCTATGCCCCATGCAAACCATGTATTGTGAAGCAGTTGAAAACACTTCCTTGTCAACATGAACTGGAATTACCTTGTCATGTTGATCCTGAGAGCATTTTATGCAAAGAAGCGGTTAGCAAGAAATGGGCTTGTGGCCACGAGAAAACAGTGGACTGTTCATTCCCCGTACATCGGATTGAATGTCAAGAAATAATCCCGAAATCATTACCTTGTGGGCATTACGCATCAATGGAATGTTTCAAAGATCCCGCCAAATACAAATGTAGGGAACGGGTTGATAAGCTTCTGCCGGGGTGTGGCCATGAATTAATTGATGTAGAATGTTGCATGCGAATTGATGGCTACACATGTAATGAAATTGTGGCAAAGAAATTAAGCTGTGGTCACATTCAGGATGCCCCTTGCCATGTGGATCTATCAAGCCTGGAGTGCACTGTGTTAGTCGAGAAGGGATTTGAATATTGTTCACACAAGGTATGAGCTAATTGGCTACATTTTTAATGATGTTATTAGTCTTCAATTTACATAGATGGCGTGTTTGGTTTAGATTGAAGTACTATGTCATCAGAAACACATCACCAGACAATGTGGCTCGCCTTGTGACATCCGCATTAAATGTGGTCACCAGTGCCGTCGGAAATGTCACCCTCTGGTAGATCAAAGTCATTTGAGTTACAACTGTGAGAAACCATGTGTGAAAAATTGTGAAAACGGTATGTAACCTAATACAATAATGATTTAATGCATAGTATAACGCATATGTCGAATTTTCATAGGACATGCCTGCACTACGAATCACCCCTGTCATTTGCCTTGTCCACCATGTACAATTGCAACTAAAAAGCTTTTTAGTTGTGGCGCCCATTCGATTGAAGTTGACTGCAATTCTAGTATGCGTGGGCGGATATGTGAATTTCCATGTACAGCTATACTGCCATGCAATCATTCCTGTGAGAATCTTTGCAGCTATCCTTGTGGGCCTTGCATGGTAATATCTACTAATTAATTCTCATATACCTAGAATAGCGAACTTAAAATAATAATAATAGTAATGAAATGTTCTTATGAATGAATAGGTGATGGTCCCCAAAACTATATTAGGTTGTGGCCATGTGCAAAATTTCCCTTGCAGTGAAATTGCATCGCAAAGCAAATGTGAAAAGTTTGTTAACGCCTACTCCCAGGCCGGATGTGGTCACTTTTCCGTTGTTCCTTGTCGACTCAAGGAGAGAAGTACGTCTCTAGGATCCTAGTTTCTAGTAAATTTATTAATTTTGCTTATTGTATAATGCTTATTTGCGTGATCTAATTGACAGTATCGAAAGATGAATCAAGGAAATATTGCCGTGAGTCATGTGGGCGTGTATTCCGTGAAGAAGAGGGCGGCTGTGGACATTTGTGCAAGGGGAGTTGCTCCGAATGCATGCAAGGTGTCTTACACAAAAAATGTGAAGAGAAGTGTGGAAGAACTCTAGTTTGCGGCCATATGTAATGTTCTTAAAATAATTACTTGCTAAACTTGTAAATCATTGTCATTGTTGTCTTTGGCTTTTACATAGCTGTGCATTCCCCTGCTCTGTTGTTTGTCCACCTTGTCAGATGAGGTGCACCCTGAAATGCGATCACTCCCAGTGTGCTGGCAAATGCGGTGAACCTTGTGATGATTGCTGCGTAAGATATTTACACGGTTTTGGTTGACCAAAGTGCAGTAACATTTATTTTGACAGCAATTTGCAACAAATACTCAAAATTTAGTATATCAACATATCTATGCCTGAAAAACCTTTGAATTCAGCTATTTACGTCCTAAAACTTAGGTATTTTACCAAAAGCATAACTTGCAACCGATTTCCAACAGGAACCATGCACTTGGAAGTGTGAGCACAAAAGATGTACCAAATTATGCAGAGAGGAGTGCAATCGGGATCCATGTGATCAACCTTGCAAAAAGCTCATCATGCGCTGTGGTCATCCATGCATTGGTATTTGTGGAGAAGCGTGTCCTCCATATTGTAGGATTTGCAGTCCATCCAAACTAACTGAGTTTATTCTACTTGGAAATGAGGAGGATTCAGATTCCAGGTATGTCTTATGTGTATTAATAGAATAGTTAAATTTGTAATAATATTTGGGATCAATTAGTAATAATATCAATTTGCATCTACAGATTTATATACTTACCTGATTGTCGGCACATAATAGAAGTGGAAGCGATGGATCAGTACATGCGTACTGATATCGTGGATGGCGCCATTGGAGCAAAGAGTTGCCCAAGATGCAAAACCCTAATCACAAAGTCAAAACGATACGGAAACATCCTTCGCCGCCGACAAAAGGATGTGATGAAAGTGAAGCAACTCATATTTGGAAATCAGGCCCAGACAGGAATCAAACAGAATAGCGCCATTGCTCGAATCACCAGATCAGAATCAGTAGCCGAATGGTCGAAATACTTTCCAGGATTACGTGAAAAAGTATTGAATCATTTAGCCGTTGAACACACAGAGAAATCAGGTTTATTTGGATTGCTGAAGAAAGTAAAGCTGGTTCCAAAAATGGTACACACATATATACAATATATACATAAATGGATTCTTTTTCAATAATCACATGTAAAATTATGTAAAGTTCGCTATTTTGATGTTGTTTTGTGTGATTTGATTTAGATTGACCAACACACCTGGACCAGCATAGAATTGCTTATAACCCATGGCACGGACTCAATTAAACTATTACAATTATCTGAGAAAGACACACGTCAACCTCCAAATCTCCATGCTGATTTAATCACGAAATACAAGGAGCTACTTGGCAAGCTGCTAGACAGGATACTACCACTGAGTAAGATGGAAATCCAGGATTTTGAAATGGAATTTGAGCGTTTGTTTGACCTTCGACAACTGTACGCGCGCCGCACAAACGTACACATGGCAGGAGTGATGGCCTTTGATGTTTACAAGGCAATCGAGGGTTTCATATTTGTCCAAAGGCCGTACAACGCAGAAAGAAAATCCAAACTTCGCAAGGAATTGAATGTAAAATAAAAAATTGATTAATAACAGTAATACTCAACAGCATACTAATATTTCTATGTGCGTGTTTTTGTGTTTGCAGTATTTGGATACACTTCTGCCAGCATGTGGGCTAGGGATACCAGATCGGGAGAGAAGACAAGTTCTGGACGCCATGGGGATGAAACAAGGTCATTGGTACAAGTGTCCGAATGGACATATTTATATGATTGATCAGTGTGGCGGTGCAATGGAGGAGGCGGCTTGCAATGAATGTGGTGCTAGGATTGGTGGGGGGAGTCATAGACTTCGAGGGGATAACGCTTTGGCCACAGAAATGGATGGAGCAGTTGCACCTGCATGGCCGACTAATTTGCTGCAAAATGTTTAACTAATAGCAAGTTGCTATTCTATGTTAAGTAATTAATTTGAATCAGCAAATCACATAATATTGCGTCTCAAATTAAAGAAATGAGTCAAGGACTGACATGTAATTCTTTAAAGCTTACATTTGCAGTGTAATATCTGGTTTAACGTTGAATTGGTCTTACACTTTAATAAAAAAAGGAATTGAAACTAGCTATCAAAACAATCATTAATTTGCTAATGGAAGAGTAGAGTCTAAAAATGTAAATAACGGAATTTGTCTTCTTTGTAAAGACAGTGAAGAAATCCCGTCCAGGTGATTTCAGACGAAGCGAAAAAAATATAACCAATATCGATTTTAATTTATTTCTTCTTAATCTTAATAATGATAAAAAATCGAAGAATAAATTACAAGTTTGAAATTTTGAAAGTTGTTTACAATGGAGATCAGTAGTTCTTCCATGCAAGCACTCAATTGTTTCTTCTACAATAGAATAAGTAATGAATTAACTATGAAATGATTGAATAAACTGAGTTGGTCGAGGAACTGTAATAATGCAATGTTAAAGAACACTTGGCTCCACCATAAATTTTATATTCCGTGCTGTGACTGGGAAAATGAATTGGATTTCTAGAACTTGAGAAAATAATATCTGGGAATGGTTTTGGGGGCCCACATATTTTCTAAATAATTCTCACTTGCATATTTTATTATAAAATTTCATCAGCAAGCATGCATAATAACTCACCAGTTTTCAAGGCCTTCCTAGATATCCTCTAGGTTTTCAAAGGGTACAAATGACCAAGTATATTATAACCGAATGTTAAAGCAAACCCTATTTTCCAAAAAATGAATTTTCCACCCTCTGATTGTCTTACCTCAACCATGATGCAATAATATGTAGAACTTGAAAAGGAATAGCATGTTTAAGAGACATTTTCTCCAGAAATGCATTTCGGGTAAAATGCAAAAAAAACCACGCAAAACGGAAACCTTGTGCAAATTTAAAAATTAAAGACTACTGGCCATGCCATTCTCGGCGCTGGGACTCTTTAGCGGCTACATTTCAACTATCCTCTCATAATGTTTCACAAACCCAGAATTCAAATGCGCATCTACAAATAGGTTTTGCTGATAGGTGGATGTGGATGTAAGAATGGTAAAAGCGATATTGATTTACATTTCATTGGTTGAATTCTTGCACTTTTAGTTTGTGCACATTGTACCTGTAGATATAAAATTGTGGAATCTTAATCAGATTCTAAATTTGTTGGAGAAATTCCGAGTATTTATATAACTTGCATTGAAAATCTACAGAACACCAAGATCGGGAATAAAAATGTAGTCTTTGGCGCACCACGTTTTCATGTCTGCCACGTAAAGAATTTTACCACAAATTACAACAAAGACACCACAAAAGATTGGTGTTTACTTATTGTTATTATTAGTTAATTACTTAGCTAAAGATATCTACGTGCTTAAAGCAGCTTCTTCCGTTTACAAAAGTTGATTCTTATGGCGTTGAGCTTAAAAAAAGATTAAAAAAAAAACATTTGTGGAAAAATTCCTACAGACAATGGCCAGATACACACGGGCTTGCTGTATGCATACATTTATTTCCAAATCAACTGCCTAACACTTCTGCTAATCGAATTTCAACTTATTTTTTTCCCAAAGCATTCCTTACACCACCAAAGAAACCAGAAGAACTGGCAAGTCCACATCCAATCTGGGAAGCCAACAAGTCCTGGACGGAAGCGGATTTCCTGATTCCTTAACCTACTTTACCAATAGCCAGCGGCTTGCAAGTGTATGTAAATCCACTGAAATGGGTCTCGCAACAATTGGGAATTCCATTGTTATAATTAGAGGAATCAGACTAGCAAGCCATGAAGCCAAGGAGAGTACAGTGTACCTGTTAATTAGTAAATTGCTATTAAAAGCTACGAATTTGTGTATTGAATGATTCACCTACGTACTTCGTCTTTATAGGGATCTGTGATTTCCGCTGACGCAAAAACAGTCAGGGCAACCAAAATGACAAGGCACCAAATTCCCTTCATGTTGACGTATAAAATGACGAACGAGTAGTGTCTTGACTGGAAGGTAGTGAACTAATAAGAGTTACATCGGCAAATTCCCTACTTATAAACTAAATTTGGACCAGAAATTCTTTCATTATGCCGTTTTTCGTTTGCATTGTCAGCAATTCGTTAAATTAATAAGCCACACGCAATATTATATTACACCAACTCTTGGGAAAATTGATCCACAAGCTCACATTTTTCATTTAATGCGCGAGCGTGGCCGTAAATAATGAGGTGTATAAACATAATGTTAATGATTACGGGTGGAGGAATCGTATCTGATCTCTGCTTAAAACAATTCTAGTCATTAATTCCATCTACTGAACTCCTTTGCATATTTGAACAAAACAAATTCGTCCAGATAATAACAGTCAATTAATATAAACCAAGTTTAAACAGTCACGATCACGGTAGATTGGCAAAAGCTAAACTTTTGATGCGGTCAACGTATAAAGTGAATTGTTGATCGCTTGCAGAGAATTAAAAATTATAACCGGAATTGATTTTGAGATTTTGTGGTGTCTTTAGAATCTTTGCACCATGTTCCGTCTGAAACATAACTCAAAAAACTTGAAATAATCAATTCAATACATCGAGCCGGACTAGTTCAGAATTATTGGTTATAATTTCAGAACCGTTGGGCAATGTTGACATGCTAGCCATCCGACAGCAACAGTGAGACGTAAAAATGTGGAAAATTCTTATTGCGACCAGAATTATTGAAAAGGCGTCATGGAACTCATAGCAGAAATGCAAAGTTAAACAAGAAATTGTAAAGCGTGTACTCAGTTATTTATTCACTTACATATTGCATTACGCAATTTCATCAGCATGCATAATACAGTAAATTGCCAGCTTTAGAGAGGCCGCCGTTGCTAGATATCCCTTAGAATTTCATCTGGGCACGAATGGCCTATCTGAGCAAACCGAATGTTGAAGCAAATCCTATTTTCAATAAAATAAATTTTCCATCCACCCACCGCCTTACCTCAACCCTTCTGCACTAATGTGCTGAACTTGAAGAAAAGAATAGCATGTTTGAGAGACATTTTCATCAAAAATGTACTTCGGGTGAAATTGTCAAAACCCCGCGAAATGCAAACATGACCGTGGAAGTTCATTAAATTATAAAAAACTGGCCACGCCATTCTCGGTTCTGGGACTCCAAGCGGATAGGCTACAAATCAACCATTCTGATATTTACCAATTTCTTATAGTTCTATCCAATAACCCGTTTTCTTTAATGTGCAATTCCATCATCATGTATAATAGATGGTAGGTTTTGCATTAACCCAACCAAGCATTGCTAACCATTGCTCCAAAACTCACAAGCCCTAATCCATCAATATTGGAACGAGTTTTTGAAACCCCTAAAATCATTCCCCAATCGCTCTATACCTTCTGCCACCAGTAAAAAGTTTCAGAAATCTCGAATCCGTTGGCACATAATGTACAGTCAAGCAACGTTCGATATTGTCAACGGCATCCTTTTGAATTTTGGATACTACACCCACCTGCTCCCTTGGAAATGGGATCCAGCAACGAATCGAATCATTCGACTCCCACCCAAAGGAACATACAACATAGTATTCTACACTCGTTTCATTCAGTTTCAAATATTTGGCCGATTTCTGACGGCTGTCTATATCATTCTCACAATCTGGCTGAAGGATGTACCGTCGTATCAGGCCCTATTAGGCTTTGCTATCATTGCCTTATTTTGCCTGACGTCTACAATTCTCGGAATGTATGCCACCAAATCAAGTAGGGAAGCGCTTGAGAAGCTTATCAACGGGATTCTACTATTCAACGAGCAGCACAGTAAGTGACAGCATCTTTGTGTAAAAATCTGACATAGTTTTTTAAATCTTATCTCGAAACTTGCAGTGGCCGTATATGGACTTAAATTAGAGGATGTCAAGGATGATCCAACAGAAGTCTTTGCAAAAGGAGCCATTGGAATTGGAACTGCTGGTGTGATTCTAGGATTTCCCGCCCTTTACTACCTCCTTGGATTAGAATGGGAATTGGCCTGGCTTGCTACTATTGTACATGATTCAATTGAAGGATCGCGCCTTTCTTGGATGCCAACTTATTTGGTGATTGCAGTACTTATGGTCCTTGCCACCGCAGTCGATTGGTTTGCCATTCTGAACGTGTGCGCTTGTTTTTATATGTATTTGAATTGTATCCTGAGTTGGCTCCAAGAGAACATCTGGTACAATATTTTTTTTAGAATACTTCTAGTCCTTAGAATTGGCTATTGAGTAATTGAGTCAAAAATTGTAGTCGAGGACCCACAACATCTGAGTTGATGAAGGGACAACTTCGGATTTTGTCTCGTGCTCACTTTGTGCTACATCGACATGCAATGGTATTTGTGTTCTACGCCGTTCCACCCTTCTTTGCTGGCGTTGTCATTATAATGACGGTTGGCTTGTACGCCATTGTGGATATGTACGATATATTGGATCTCCTTACTGTCGTATTTGTTTTCTGCATCTTTTCCACTTCATTGGGGATATTTGCAATTGCTTGTCGAGTGACCCGTGTAGGTAGAGACGCTTCAACGGGTTACACCAATTCCTTCAAACTCTTGGACCAGCAATCTACACTATTGGACAAAAAGTTTTTCCGATCCGTTCAGCCCATTGTGTGGAATATTGGCAACTTTTCCGAGTTCTCCGCTGACACTTTCCCAACTATTATAAATTTTGTTATATGCACGGTCATGGATTTGATTCTGTCCTCGGACAGGAGGAAAACACTGATATAATTGTTTAAATTAAATTTTATTTGGTTGGTAAATTTAAAAAACATAAACGAATTGAAAGAATGAACTTAATATAAGCAAGCTCGTTTCAAGCAGTTCTGGTTTGGGTGTGTAACAATAGTACTTATTTCGACTGTTCCCATGTTATCTTTAATTACATTTTTGTATGAATGCAAGAATAGTTATGCAAGCACATGGACAATTTCGCCGGCAGACAGATTTTTTGTCTAATAGATTTACAGATTTTACTTCCACGAAGACGTAAAATTGATACGCACCATATTTCATGCCTTTTTAATTCTTAATCATTGGCACTGCCGGTTTCTATTTACTCATCAAGCGTGAAATGTTTCATATATTTTTGTGAGAAGTTTGTTGGTTTAGGCGAAGCTACATAAATGAATTGAAGGGATGCAATTATTTGGCAACTTGATTTTGTCGTTTACAAAAGTGAAGCATTCTAAGATAATAACAACCTGACTACCCGGAAATATTGGCTGGAAATTCCTTTCAGATGGTACACTTTGCAATATCAACGTACTGTTTGCGTTGAAAGCGATCTTCAAGCCGTACTTATCACAATCAATAAAAACAATATTTAATTCACACCGCGTTGCTTTTCTCATTGTAGAATAATGTGTAATAATAGTGCATTGTCATAGTAAATGTTTGACTCAACTTGAATTGCTCAATGCGCCAGGGGCAAAGTGGCGTCTAGAGAATGCAAATAATTTAATTTGCTTGTTGTTTGGACACATAAATTTTAATCCCGTTTGTTAAGGAGGTGACCCACATGTTTGGCAGTAACCACATCTGATTGGGAATTACTGCATCTGGATGAGAGTAACTATACCTGATTACGAGCAACTGTATCAGCAAAACTTGAAAACCGTAGGGCAACGTTGACATACTAGTCATCCGACAGTGACAGTATTTGTAACATTTTGCGATGAACCTTCTCCCTATAAGGCGATTTATTTGAATACACACACATTGCCAGGGTTCATAAGGAGCATAAATTCCCCCATAAATTTTAGACTGCGTTGCTCTGGCTCGACAAGTCCCACTTCATGTGTTGGATTTCTAGAGCTTTGAGCGGATTGCCGGTAAGCGTTCCCTGGGTCCATTTGTTTAAATAATTCTATGCACTTGCATAATTTATTACCCAATTTCATCAGCATGCATAATAAATTGCCAGTTTTTGCTACGGCTTTCCTAGATGTCCCTAACGATTCTCATTGCGTACGAATGACCTATTTTAACCGAATGTTCAAGCAAATCCTATTTTAAATGAAATGGATTTTCCATCCTCCGACCGTCTCACTTCAGTCCTGATCCAGTAATATGTTGATTGATTGATTTATTTATTTATTAAAGTGTTCTACCAAAGCATTCATGTGTAACAATTAAGACACTTACAAGGTAACTTTGTGTAGTGACAGTCAAACCTGGAGTTCTCACTATACTAGTTACCTGCTTCCACTGACCAAAGTAAGATATCCGAAAACCGTTTTTTGTCTAATGAAGCCTAGCACGTGTGAGAGGTCACGAAAAGTCGCGCCGATTTCATGAGAGCACAGGTGCAACATCAATTTTTCCATGTTAAGCAGCACGGGATTTTTCCCTCTTTTATTTTGTGTCGTTCCGCTCACTCACGCCAGCAGCATAAACGCACGACGACACGACGAGGCGACGCGACGACGACGACTGACTTGTCGGTGCAATTCTTTCCGTGCAAGTAATGTAAATGCCAAACTAAAATCAATGCTGCAAAGTTTTTCAGATTGACAAAGCAATATTCACATGTCATGTCAATTTAATATATTTTATTTTTAAAAATTCATAGTTATGAAAATACTACTGTACCTGTGCTCTCATGAAATCGGCGCGACCTTTCGTGACCTCTTACACGTTAGGCTTCATTAGACAAAAAACAGTTTTCGGATATCTTACTTTGGTCATTGGAGGCAGGTAACTAGTATATTGAGAACTCTAGGTTTGACTGTCACCACACAATGTTACCTTGTTAGTTGATTGGATAACATGAAAAATAATACCACGTTCAAAAGACATTTTCTCGAAATACGCACATCGGGTAAAATTGCAAGAAAAACACAAACATTGTGCTTATTATATAAATTTAAATCAACTGGTCACGCCATTCTCGGTCCTAGGACTCTAAGCCACGGTTTTTCTACCGAGTTGAGAGCTGAAAACTCACAAGAAACGGGGAATTTTCTCTGATTCGAGTCAGCCTACGTTTGTCAAAATCCGTAAATCCTGTCCAAAGTTGTGAGTAAGGAACCAAGAGAACCCCGGGTTTTCGCCACTAACTTTTTACCCGGATAAAACACGGGTTTGGTTATACCGCGCTGCACTGCCCGTAAGCATTACGGTTCCAACGACATCCCATTTGTCCAAATTTGTCCAGGACTCTTGAGCCGTCTCTGAGGAGTTCTTGTATACACCCTCAAGAATAGCGCTTTATAGGGTATGATTAACATGTGGGGCCTGTTTCACAATAGCAAAACAAAAGAGCATCTTGAAGTTACTGTGTGTTTTTGTTTACCTTTGACGAAATGAAACTAAATAAAATGGAGTTTGTTCAACGCTTGTGAAATAAGGTGTATGTAATACCGAGATCTAGGTAATAAAACATAGACGAAGCGTAAACATTAGTTTTGAAAACCTCACAAACTAAAGCGCAAAATTGGATATTTTCCCTCTACATGTGATTACATTGTTTACATTGATCGCCACTATTATAAGGGAATTTATTATTAGTTGAGTGATAAGGGCTCACTTCAGTTCAGTTCAATTCAAAGTCTTATTCAATGCTTAATGTCATAAGAATAAACTTTTATAAACGACAGGAGCGGACTTGATGTCCATTTCCAAGCTCAGTTTCAAGGTAGATTTTAGACACGGGGAGACTATTTGAAAAAATAATATTTTCGATTTTGTTTAGATTTTTCACACTCATCCCACTTTCAAATCACAAGTGGATCAGGGAAATGGCGTCTAGAAGTTATCAACTACTTGTAGTGATGCTTAGCATTACAATATACGCCTACCCAGATGTAATGCCAGTAAATACTTTGGACTTGGGATTTCACATCTCTCAATTCAATTCTTGTGCGTTTCACTTGCTTGACTTTGGGTGGCTTCAGTATAGCTGGGTTGGTCACCAACTTCTCTTGGATTATCAAGGTGAGCATACTTGGACAATATACACGGAAAGTGGAATGAATAACTCCACAAGACCAAGCAGATTTGAACCTTGGACCAATCGCCTTCCTTGCAACATCAACATATGGGTTACAATGGTAACAGATTTCTCGGGGCTTTCACAGGTTGCTCCTAATGTGACCAAAATCGGGCACATTGTCGTAGTTGTTCCTTGCATTGTAGACAAGCAACCCGGCTACTTCATCCCGCTGCCATACGAGTTGACACTTGCATCAAATCCTGTGCACTTGGTTTTCATTATCATTGGTCAAGACGGCTTGGGAAATGTGAATGCAATAGTTGGTGAAAAGGCAGTATCCATCCATACAAGTATTCCAAGTGTTGGCAAAATAAAATGGCTTAGCCCAGATCACATGAAAGAGCTTTGGCGACAAAAACGTCTTGCTGGAGGACTGAAGATTGCAGTGTTTGATCTTTCATCCCAAATCAAAATGGCAAATGGCAATTTTGATGGATTTCGCTACTTGGAATTATTTATATCACCGTATTTGTTTCCTCTTGCGGACGTATTCTTGACTCTCAACTTTACCCACACCTTTACCCAAAAAGTTGGGGAAGGGGTGACATACAAATTGATGAACAAACTAGGGTTTCAAACATTATTATTTCTGACTACAATTGGTACTAGCCACATAGCCACATATACCCGTAACACATGTGGGATAAATGATATAAGTTGGAAGGTATTTTATTGTGAACACAAAGCTAGGTATGCCAACACATTGATTTGGTTAGAGCCAATAGATTTTATCAGCTGGATTCTCATAATCATGGCAAGCTTTGCTGCGGCTATTATCTTTCGGAAGAGATGGTTTCGTATAATTTGTATCATTTTCCAACAAGACACACTCCAAGCGGTTCACTTTCCATTGGAGGTTTTACTTAGCTTTTTTGTTCTGATAGTTGCTGCGCAGTACGAGGAAGTAATTACCAGTCACATGATAGTTCCTTCCAAACCAGTGACGTATGACACATTTAAGGACCTGTATGATTCAGGGCGTAAATTGCAGGTACCACTTAGCTCAGGATACATTTCTAAGCTCCTAGAAGGAAGTGATCAATATAATTCCACGATGAGAGAGTTAAATTCTTTTGGAGCTTCTAAAGAAATAGCTGAATTTACATCGGGCGAGTTTGATTACACTTCAGATAAAAAATGCTTCCCGATTTTAGCTCACGTGGAACGTACACTTTTTGTCAATTTAATGGAATCCGACCCAACACTTGTGTGCCATACAGTAAAACAGGAAAGTGTCAAAGTTGCTCCTCATCAGATTACATTTACACTTTACTACGACGATACCATTAAGTCAGCTGTGGACACCGCACACGAGTCTGGAATGTTCGCAGTTTTCTATAAACATCATTTAATTCGGAGAATGTATTATGAAAAACGCAAGATAGACGAGTTGGCATTTGTAGAAAGGCAGCCAAACCCCCTTTCCTTTCATGTTGGAAAAGCATGGTCAATATTTCAGCTCCTTGCTAGGTTTCTAACAGCTGCATTTGTGTGTTTTCTGTTTGAATTTTGTTGGTACAGACTGGTTAAAACGTACAAAGATATTAAGTATACGCTGAGTTTTTCCCGGTTGTATTAATTGCAAAATTAGTTTCTTGGTTGAAATGAAAACAACTCGTATAACCATAATGAGTTATGCGGTCAGTTTGAAAGGTAGTACATATGGCCAATTTGGTAACCAAGAATTGGTTTAATACACAAGAAATTCGCTTGACAAAATTAGTTTTTTGAAGTATTTCCTTTAGACATAAGAATAGATTCCACGATTTATTTAAGAATCACAAAGTTTGCATGACGTATACAATTGACACATTTAGCACGGGTATCAAATTTACAAATTACTTTGTTCTTACAAGACACCACACCTCAAATAATAAAGTATAGATACGCATGTGGGACACTTTAACCCACAATTCTAAACGCGCCACTATGATTGTTGACTTAGTATTTAAGACAATTAGGATTTAGATTTGAGTCACAAGAAAAATATATATTAAGGTACAAGGATGTGAGGTAAAATCCACATGTATTCCAGTTTATGTTTTCTTGCCTATTGTAGAACAGGGTTTGTCCCTGAATTAGCTTTCACCTTTTTCGCTTCAACAGATTGAAGTAACAGGAATTGTTCGGACCTATCTCATCTCTTTTCCTCCAGATCCATGCTAATCCATGCATGTCAACAAACCCAGAGGATAGGTTCGGTTTCTTTGTGGAAACTTTCCACAAAACCAGTTATTACTAGTTAGGGCATTGCCTTTTGTTTTGTCCAGTTCAAACTGGTTTATGTCTTTGTTTCCTTGTGTTCAGTGCTATTTTTACCTTTGTTGT
>JAAXYW010001557.1:0-20743 GCA_036851895.1 Orthonychiurus folsomi | reverse complement strand
CCAGGCCTAATTTTTATATTTATGCTCTGACTCAAAACATTTGCTAAAACAGTTTAACTAGGCGAGTGCGAGTGCGTGGCCGAGGGCCCCGCCGAGTGCTAGTTGTGAAATAATTTTACAATGAAAGTGTTGAAATCCTGTTTGCAGATTTAAAAAAAAAATATTATTCACGCTTGATTCAAGGTTTTCCGTCAATAAACCTTGGTTTTGCTTGAGTTCTACCCTGCAAAGTTACTAATTTGAAAAAACAATTGGATTCATCGCTCATTGTCACAACAAAGCAACAGATTTTAATTATAAAATATTTTTTGTAGGTTAAAATCACCAAAAACTAACAAAATTGACTCATCTTTTCAGAAAAGAGTAAAGTTAGGAGAGGTCGATGCACTCCTAACTTCTGTCACGGAGTTAGGACAACTCCTTTTAAAAAGGTCGGATTTTGCGCCACGGTGACGCGCACACTCCGTAGTTAGCACTCCTAACTACGGAAAATTTACTCCAAAAAAAGTTAGAAGTCGGAGTCGGGGTGAATGTACGGTGACGCGCATCCACTCCTGAGAAAAAAGTTAGGAGCCCGCACGGTGACACGGGCCCGAGGAACCTTTCCAAAGCTACAGCGGAAGAAATAGCCGGAAAAAAGGCTTGTTCCTGACAGAAAATGTTAGATAATTTTTTTCGCCTAAGTGTCTCTTGATTAAATAAATGATCTTTTTTGTTTCGCCTAACTGGTTTTTGAAATTTTTCGCCAAAGGATTTTTGCCAAACTGGTTTTCGCCTAAGTGGCTTTCGCCTAACTGACCGCAAAGCCATGATATATTTGGATGCGCTATGTTGACTGGGCTATATTTAATACATGTTTTTATGTAAAATTTTAATGTGTAAGCTAGAAAGCCTTGAATCAAAACAGTTCTTGGTAATTAGTATGAAATATGAATCATGCAAAATATGACATTTGCACTTTCCTTCATTCTTATCCTGGGAAATGGGTACACAGCACCTTCCCATTGCATAGTTCATGGACAGAAATGTGTGTTTTGTAAATGACAAAATATATTGACTCTTATTACTACAGTGCACACGGCATTCAGACAAATAGTGAGTCGCATAATTTTAATTTTGCCTTTACTTTCATAATGTGTTCTTTTAATAAATTTAAAGCAAATTCAATTTGAATGCGTTTAAAAACTAGAAAGTAATTTGAAACATTAAAAATCATAATTTAAATTTTTTTTAATTCTCTACGGCGCGCCGTGGCGGCTTATGAAATTTTTGTCATTAGTTCTGCATTCATAGTGTGCGTTTGGATTACATGAACATGACATGCATTTTGTACATAGCAAGGATTCTACTACCCATACAAGTACACATGGCATGGCATTCACACACACACATCTTGTCATCAGATTTGAAAGTGTCAAAGAAAAGCAAAATACAAGGGGGAAGGGGATGCCTTGCCCGGATTGAATGGATTACTCCGATTATCTTTGGAGGCGAACGACATGACAGCAGAGCACTACGAAACCAAATGCATTTCAAATCCAATGTTGTACTAATACTAATACTAATAAGTTTGCGTATAGAATAGATATTACAAGTTAAAATGAAAAGCAAATAGCATTTAAATAAAATATTAGTTAGCTGTTGTAGGAAAACTACTTTGTTTATATTAAATATGCACGTGGTATTTGAAAGTAATAAAGTAAAAGTAAACTACAAGAATACGCCATGCCCATGCGCCTCGTGTGCTGTAGTAATGTTGAATGTGCCATGGACACGGCAATTGCCCTTCAAACACAGGGGGAATCCATTGGTCTATAAATAAGATTCAGATTCTTCATTATTTAAGGTGACATTTTTGGCAGGATTCCATGAGGCTCTTAGAAATGAAGCAAATACCAAATGCAGCTTTAGCTTAGGACTGCAAAAACACAAACAAATGCATACCTACTTGAGTTTATGGCGCCGCAGGCAGCAGCAAACAGCACGGTGAACAAATTCTGAGTATTTCATGTGAAAAATGTACTCATTTTTATATTCCTGGATTTATCTTGTTTTCGGAAGGAAATTTTCTATGCTTGCTTGTGTTTTAAGTATCCAATTCCAATAGTCCTAAGGAAGATAGTGCTGTATTTAGTACATAAGTTATATTGCCCATGTTTGGACAATAAAATAAAGTACCACTTTATAGTTAACTAATGATTTGTATGGTGTATTTACTGGATGTTTGCAGTCGCCTACGTAGTTTTGCTATTGCCTTTTATCATTTTGCCCGTGGGACATTCTAGGAATTCAATTTTTGTAATGATTTGCTACTCCGCCAAGTTTTATTGTAACATCATGTATAAAATGTGCTATATGTAAATAAATATATGCAGCTTAAGGGGGATGCCCGTGTTTTGAGCATATTGTGCATCCCAGCATCCAGAATTCCAAGAATTTATTTGTTCAGGATTTATTTGTACAGGAAATCCTATGTTATGAAAAACAGTCCGGGTGTACTATGTACCAGTAACCGTCGTTTGCTTGTGTTTAACGGGAAATGAAAATGAACCCAAGTGCGGAATGGTAAATGAGGTAGGCGTGAAAGTGGTTGCAAAAATATTTGCACTCCTCCCTTGTCTCTCAACCCTGCTGATTAACCTAAACCCCTGCGCTGCATTTGTATTGAACTACTGCTACTTCAGCTAAATTCGCATCTGCAATTTGGTTATTTTGTTTGAATGGGTAAATGGCAAAGGCCAAATTCCACATATGTTGTGGATTTCATTCCATTTCCATTATGTACGATACGAGTACATTGCCACATGTTCATATATAGACTAAAACCATTACAAATCCACACAAAATAGCACGTGTGACCACATTTTGTACGGGAGAGGAATTGAACCCAATTACAGCCAGTGAGATAGTATATAGCCATTTGACGAAACATAATTTTTTATGCAAAATGGACAGGGAACTACTACAATGCTAAAAACCTGTTCAAATCCACATATCACAACGTGTGGATACTTATTTTGCAAATGAGAGGAATTGAACCCAACCTGAGTTGCATGCAACAATTTGCGAATGACTGGAACCTCTGTTTTCCTTCTCCCCTCATTTTCTTCAGTTTATGTTGTAAAAATGAGGGTGCCTCTTTCAGTTTAAGAAAGCAAACGGCGCCGATTCCGGTGAGGAGGAGATGAGTGAGGGACGAAGTGGGTCCACAAACCGTGTACTCTATTTTAAGAGGTATGGATGCCCGCATCCGGGTTAAAAATAATTTTGTTCCCTGCAACGTACAACCCGCAAGTTTTTTAATGTATGAATTCATTCGGCATTCTTTCCTCGGATTTTCTTGCACCCCCGACGCCGCGCGGCAGCGCCTTTTTAATATTTACAATCTTCGTCGTGGTCATGCGGTCGAAGAAATGTCGTCATTAATTTAATTAATATTGTTAAATTTTAGTGTGTGTTTTGTACCTTTTGGATTTTGCGAGTCAATCATGTTGGAATTAAGAACGCGTTTACGTTTACATTTTGATTTGGCGAACGGTGAGCGTGACCGTGACGTGCTTTTCAAAAGATGCGGGATAAGCACCATATTTTGGAATTTGTGTTTGTGTGTTGTGTTTGGATCCAATTTTCTACTGGTGAATGTGAGGGGGTATGGAATGGAGAATATGAGCCCTCGTGTTGTGATGACGAAGCAAGCACAGTTCCAAGGATTCCTGGGCCCAGGAAATATTAGAAAAAATACTATTTATCAAAGTGACCCTTTCAGTTATAGAAGTCATGGACATCCCGTCATTGAGGTAAATGAATCTTAATAAAAGTCATCAACAATACGTGTTTCCTTCTTTTTGAAATCTTAAAAAAGTTGTCGTGTTACTTAATCATCTTTAAAAAAAGTTGTCGTGTTACTTAATCATCTTTAAAAAAAGTTGTCGTGTTACTTAATCAGAATTATGAATACGGAATTTTTGGAATCGAGGATATAAAGAGCAATTCAATTTAATAACATTTGAAAGTGTTATTTAGTGTCTCTTTTACATGTAACGTAAACCCATAAGGCACAATTGTACCAGTCATAGCTTTTGTATTTAAATGCGTAGCAAACGCAGTAGTTAAACGTTGCATGATCGCGTGGTCTAGATTTTTGATGTTTCTGTCAAACCAAATTTAAAAGTGAGTATTCAAAGCCATCAAGCGAGCGTTCTGCGCGCGGCACTTGGAATATACGGATTGACACATTACGACCTAATACAACAGAGTCCGACATTTGAATTGCAAAAACCTTAAAAGTTTGACTTATTGCATTATTTTGCTTGTGTAGACATTCAAAGGGATTCCATATGCAAATCCACCGCTGGACAGCCTCCGCTATGAAAGCCCAGCCCCACATCCATTTAATTCCTCGGAGGTGTTCACTGCCAATGTTATCAAAACCCCTTGCCCACGATTTGGGAATGAGACGAAGGAGAATCTGCGAACAAAGGACTCCATTCGTGGACTCAAGAAAATCACCAATATGGAGGATTGCCTTTACCTGGATATTTATGCTCCTATGAATAGTACGTACACTACACAACATAACAAATAGCTAATTTTTTGACATATTACGTACATATATACGAATATGCTTGCAAGTAAAATTGATTTATCTCGTTTAACTTCTAGGCCGGAAGGACACGGGCCAAGGGCTCCCCGTTCTCGTGTATGCAAATTCCTTACCAGATGATGACCCAAATGACCCATTTGATGGAAGTAGTTTGGCAGCAATTGGGAATATAATTGTCATTTCCTTTCGGTACCGAGTCGGAGTCCTCGGATTCCTTCATCCCGGCTACTCCAATGAGGTGCGGAGCAATTTCGGGCTTTGGGATCAGCTGGCTGCTTTGCAATGGATTAAGGTAATCACATTTCGCGACTATGCTAAATATGCGAGTAATTATTGGCTTAATTTAATTTCAATTTGACAAGGGCTAATTTTTTTACAATTTTTTTTACAGGAAAATATAAACTATTTTGGCGGGGATGAAAATAACATGTGTCTGATGGCTTCGGATTTGGATGCATCATTGGTGGGTGTTCTTGCATTCAGCCGAATGTCACAAGCTTATGGAGGTGAGGTCACTAATTCAAAACACGGTTTATATCAACTATTTGATTCAATTAATTTACAATGTCAAATTCCTAGGATTATTCCACCGCCTTATTCTGCTCAACAGTTCACCGTTTTCCCCAACAAGTTTGCATCTACGTCCACTTATAACCACAGTGAGTTACAAATTTAATCATTGTATTTCCTGATTTAATCACAAACTAATTAACAAGTCATTGTTTCAAATTCTAGATTCATCTCGCAAGAGCCCTTGGCTGTCCCTTGCACGAAAGGGAGGGCTCCGAGCTTTTAAATTGCTTGAGGCGTAAACCCGTAACTCAATTGCTCTCCGCCGCACAAACGATTGGAATTGAAGATTTGGAGTACCCATTTGCACCAGGGCTGGACGGAACAATCGTTCATCAGGATTTGGGGGCCCTTTCATCCACGATTGGGAGTTTTCCATCCTCAATTTCTGAGATATTGAGTCGATTTGATCTCCTTTGTGGCCTGAGCCATGGGCCAGTTCTCCCAGTCAACACGGGGAGAAGAATCCTGTGGCAGAATATTGAATTGGAGAGATTTGTGACTGCGGCTATTAAATTAGTACTAAAACTAGAGCCTGGGGCTAGACCCAGCGGGAATTTGAAGGAGGTATGATACTTGAGCCTCATAATATTGTTTAATTTAATTTAATAAATTGATTGGCTAAAAAGTGTGTTAATTTACATGCTCTTAATTTAATTTGATTTAGGACGTGATGCGGTCAATTCGAAATGAGTACGGGGAACAGCCTCTAATGCGGGATCTGATTTCCGATTTCCTGGTCGTTAATCCCATGATCCAACTCCTCAATGCACACTCTGACACCGGGAAAAACACGTTTTTCTACATTTCTAAGGACTACGACCCGTTGGGCAAAGGCAAGGTATGTGTGTGTTCAGATTTTAGCCTTGGAAAGTTCAGTAAGCGTCAAAACAAATAAGCTCATTCTCTGATCTGATATTAGCACAACGAAATTTCATACATTTTCTCAAACCGAATATACCAATGGAAATACATTGACCATGGGAAACCCAACATGGATTTGCAAGTGTTCGAACTTTTCATCTCATTCATTGCCAATTTTGTTCGGAGCGGGTAAGTTTAGATTTCAAAATACTGCAAATTTCATTCTTCATTATTTAAATTGGCGTTTTTCTTTGACCATAAGTGACCCAAACGTGGCTAATCCTGGATCCGAAAGAATATCGGGTTCCACCCAGCAGAAATCTTGGCCAAAATACAGGAAAAGTCAAGGACGTTACCTATATTTCGGTAATTTCAAATTTCCACAAGTTCAAAACTGACCCATGAACTTTGACATTATCACTTTAGGCCAAGACACGGAACTCCGCTCAAAATACCGCTTGGGTCAAACGGATTTTTGGTCCCATGTTTTTCCCGCCCAACTGAAACCTTTCATGAAACCGGACTACGATTGGAATACTGGGGCAGGGAATTCTGACGCGGCCCCACCATTTTTTGGCGGCGGTGGGCGTGGTCGCTACCCGAACGTGACCCACATTTATCCAGCAGGGGGTCCCGGTGATTCCTACACAATCTCATCTATGACTTCATCCAGTGTTATCCTCATCGGCTGCTTGCTATTATTACTCAATGTGCTTTGCTTCATGGGTTTATTTTATCAGCGGGAAAGACTCAAAAAAGCAGAACAATCCCTCCGAAAACGATATATGGAAAATGAGGATTTTGAAGATCGCCGCGCATCTGCCGCCGCCGGTAGCTGTCGACCAATCAACGGCTGAGTTGGATTCCCAATCCCTGGACTCTGGTCCGTACGGTGTAGGGCCTGGCCCAATCCCAACTCATCGCCATACGCTCCCACATGCTCAGCCCTCTGCCATCTTACGGAATTTCCAGCCACTGCACCAAACGCATGCGCAGACGCATTTCCCTTTATCATTGGACGCCATGTCGGAAACGGAAACGGACAATGGATTCGGACCGGATTTCCTGGGCCCAAATTATGATCCCCGAACCAAAGTTAATAGATGGATGCAAAATAGCAGTGAGGATCGGCCTACTTCTGCGCATGCGCATCCGGTGACTCCTCGCGTACAACCCATGCACATAGATATCCACTCCTTGGATCGTGGAAATGGCGGACGGGGTCCTCCGAATCTACTCACAATGGCGCCATCTCGTATCCCAGAATTTGCACCGGTCCTGCCATACACGGCGCCGTTCCATCCAATCAACTGCGCAGGCTCGGATATTCCATACGCGGATTCCAGGGCGACATCGCCCTCTGTGTCAAATTTTGCGGAATTCCCGTCACGAGCAGCCGCACTTAATAATAATTTGTCAGTAGTTAATTATAATGATGGAGGACGGCGAGCCAACTTTACTGCGCAAGCGCAGAGCCCAATTTCAATGGATGAATACGGGGCAGTCAAACGACCATCGAGTGCGACGGCGAATAGGTCGAGTATCATTTTGCCAGTAAGGAATTCCATGATTATCCGAGAGATGGATCCGGATGATTCCGTGGAAAGCTCCGCCCCTAAATTCGTCCCAGTGAGAACGGGAACCCTTAAAAGATCTGTAGGGGTGGGATCCAATGGGAATGCGCCATCTGTTGTGTCGACGACGGCGACTGAGACTGGCCTGGAGGAGGCGGGAATTCAAAATAATAGAAGTATGGAGCTTGTTCCTGTTGGGGGTAGTGCGGCGAATATGGCGTCTCCTATTGAGCATGCTCCCACGAAACACACGCACCATGGTGGAACTGTTCAGAAAGTTACGTTTGCGGATGGACTATGAAAGTATGTGCATTAATGTCTTTAAATGGGGAGAATTTATTAAGCTGTTTGATTATTGTATTATCATTCTATAGTGCGCTTTATCCTATATTAATTTTCTACAATGACTGCTGGGGTTTGGAATTAATTATCAAAAGTAATAAACAGTAAATGAAATCAAAGGTGGCTTTTAAATTTTGTATTATTTGCTCCTTTGAAATGTAGTGTTATTAACTTCATTGACATAATTACGAATAAGGCATTTAATTGCAGATGCACTGTAACTACACAACTACAATTATTGCAAACCCAAACATTACTCTATTACATTATTATTGATTTGAAATATTAATAGTAGATTAATACACAGATTATTATACCCGACCTATTCCAAGCACCTTCTTTGCTAACCACGTCATTTTTTTTCGCACAGAGTATGTTACAATTAACCATAGCCAAAAAGCTTTAATCAAACCTAAAATAATACGTATCTGTTTGTGAATTACAAATCTTGTATCAAAGAGCAAGATTACAATTGAAATACATATTCCAGAAAAGTACACTATGAACATATAAGCAACCTGTGTGCTCATCCTAAGTACTGCTGGACCCCCAAAATAGGTTTCACCAACAGTTTTAGTTTTTGTGAATTGAATCATCTTGTAGCTTGTTTTCAAACTATCCAGCATGTTGTAAATACCTGAGCCTGCGATTCTTTGCAATCTATTATATATATAGAACATGTACGGTCTCCTGTCCAAGGACATCTTAAATCCTTTGGTATGTTTCCAGAAACTCTCTTTCCCTTGAAATAATATTTCTTTCCCGTAAATGTCATTAAAATATTTCAGGCGTTCGTAAAATTCACTGTTAGCTTCTGATACAAATGTAGTCGTACAATTTGACAGTAATTTGTAAAGGAGTGGCATATTTCTGGGGGAGACATAAATAATATTGTATACCATATCCTTCAAATTTGGAAATTCATCCCAGCTGCGCCTGCTTTTACTTGCGATGTGAAATGCTGCTGTAAAAAATGAATCGTGCCAGAACCCGTTCTCGGAGCTACTAACAATATCCCCTATTGGCACGTTTGGATAAAGTTTAGATGTCGCGCACTCCCCTGTACAGTACATAGGCGCTGTTTTCTCGTAGAAGTCATCCCAGAATGGATCCGTGAGTAATTTCACTATTTGTGTTGTGTTGGGCATGTCAAACAAACTTTCCCATTTGGGTGTCCACGCTGGTGCTGCAATTAAGTCTGTTGTAACAACACCTCTGTATCCGTTGGTTAGAACAATACCGAGTAAAAGCCATACTGTAACTGTTAGATACCACACTTTTGCTAGGAGCCTACATTTCTGAACACGGGCTGGATATTCAACCTGTTCAATTAATATTCCGTAATAAATGATTGCTAAATCCACGAGTGCAAATGCAAAATGACGTTGGGAAACAAAAGTCAGGAACAAAAGGCTTACTGCTAAGGTTATGACAAGGAAACCCCAGTTCTCGGCCATGAGGGGCTTTGCAAAGGAGTAGAAAGTAAATGGGATCTTGTCTACACTTTCACAGGTAAAGAAATCAAATCCGATCGTTTCAAAGGCTACAAAGTCATCCGAGTCCGTCAAACCCACAAAAACTCCTCCAACCATTGTATTTGTAAGTCGTTCACCAATGATTTGCAGGTGTCTAAAATACCAGTCCGTAGAAAATTCGCCACCGTAGTTCAAGTTAATTGTAGAATTCCCTGGGATAATCTCACTATCCGCTAAAGCAATTGCCACTAACGCAAAAGTGACTAAAAATTTGGGTGAGTTGAAATATAGGTAAGTCCATGGGGCACCCGGTTTAACTAGATGAGTGCGGATATTATCAATGGCTACGTCAGAATTTTTGAACAGATCGTTTTGTAAGTTGAAAGCTACGTGCTTACCCCTATGGGTTAGTTCGAGTTCCAAGCTCAACAAATCAGCATAGCAGGTATCGATGTCAAATTGGATCAGTGGAACCAGAACGTCAAATGAGCAAGCAATGCAATTTTCAGGTCCAGGTGGCATCAAGCAGTCTGAGCAGACGTACCCAACAAGAACAATTTTGTACTCATTTCTATTTGCCACATGATTTGCTAGAATGTAAAATGTTCGTGGGGGAATTTGATGACTGCGTGAACCCCAAGTGTTCTTCCAGAATGAAAATGGATGACTGGAAATGAACACAAGTGAATGAGGTTCCAATCCTTGGACAACGTTCCCGCCCTCTGAACGAGGGTACTTGACTCCGTTTTGTGCAATTAAACCCCTAGCAGTTTCAATGGTTTCATCACGTTCCTCGGATGAAAGCTTAGCCACCACAACGTAAATAATGTTAAAGATCTTCTTTCTGGGGAACCAGGTTAAGTTTTTCATTCCAGGCAATTTTTGGTCTGTGACTGTTTTGATTGCCATGGGTTGTGAGAATGGTTCCAGGTTATAGCTGGGCTCCATCAATATTAGAAATATGAAGTTGTTTTCAAAATTATTCAGAAACGGAGAGAAATTTTGAATACTTGTCTTATGGTGACTCCAAGCTTGGCGAAGAATTATCAGAATACACAAAAGTACACTTGAATTTAATATTCGGTTTGCCATAGTTACAGTAGTGAAATGTCACAAAATTCAAGAAAGAAATGTTTGCGTAGACGCTTCGGCTGCTGCTGGGTTTAAGGGGGCAGTCTTTTTATGAATTTTCGCGCTGAACAATTTAGAGTCATGGAGAGCAGCGTTCCCAAATCGCTCTCCTCAAGACCCAAACTGGCGTATTGCATGATGCTCCAATACTGCACTATTTGGCAACATAGCAAGGTTTTTGACGGAGCGGCAAAGAAAAGTTGACTAGACAAATTTCCGTCCGGTACACTTTTCTCGGTCGGGGATGAACCGATTTTATGAAGTAATACAGTTTTGGAAACAGGAAGGTTCAAAGCACATTCTTATGTTTCAAATTTCGAAAAACGGTTCTAAAAAGATATTTTGGCCGTTAGAATAAACTAAAATTTTGTTAGCCTGCAATTCAAAAATGGGATCCATTTTCCAAATTTGAAACATAAGAATGTGCCTTAAACATTTCTGTTTCCAAAACTGTATTACTTTTTAAAATCGGATCATCCACGGCCGGGAAAAGTGGACCACCGTTTTGATACCGAATGCAAACGCCCCTCTTAATAGCAGCAGAGCTGTTCTGTCGGATTCTCAATAGATATGCAAGTTTTGTTATGGAATCATGTCATCTATATGGCTTTGGAACATGATTTTCATACTCCACAGAACACGAATGTTGCAACTAGAGACTCCATATCCGGTTTTTTCGGTTGTAATTTATCCGAATAATATCCGGATATCGGTTTAACCAAAATCCGGATATTGCGTCTGTCATACCCGGATAAACGGTTCCATTCGAAATTTGTTAAATTTTTAATAATTGGGCGAGCGAGCGAAGCGAGTCCGTCCTCTTAGTCGACGAAATTCGCCCGGTGTCTGCGTCTGTCTGCGTCTGTCCATATACAAACTATGGTTGCCATGTAAACGACTTAGCTCTGCCCCTATTCCAAATTCACCCGGTGTCTGCGTCTGTCTGTCTGCCCAACAAACCATATGGTTGCCATGTTAGGCGGAGCAATTGTACAAGAATATATTGTGGACTTCTGATGTGATCACATTAAGTAGGGAGGAAAGACAATTTGCCGACTTTACTTGCGGATGTGACGTGTAAGTAAGTAGCAAAATTATTTGTTTTTCAGATCAGGTTGCATTATGCAGGCAGGAAAGCAGCTAGTAATTTTATACTCAGATAAGGTCAAATTAGGTAGGAAGCAACAAGCAAGGTGCTTAAATAGATTTCACGCACAGGTTTGATATTTCTGTGTAAGGAAGAAAGGATGGTCTATGGACTTTGCACAGAGATTTGATAACACTGTATAGGAAGCAAGGGTGGTCTATGGACTTTACACAGTGATTTGATAACACTGTGTAGGAAGCAAGGATGGTCTACGGACTTTAAAAAGAGATCTGATAACATTGTGTAGGAAGCCAGGTTGATTTATACACTTTACACATACATATACATGGTCACAATAATATAGTAAGCAAGATTATTTTGTGGAGCTTACACACAGATCTGATCAGAATATGTGGAAAGAAAAATTCTGTGGGCTTCATCGCCACATGTGTTTGCAGCCAGGAATATTTTGTAAAATGTACGCATAGATCTTATCACACTGCATATAGGAAGCAAGGGTGTTGCATGGACTTTACACACAGGTCTAGTCACTCTGTACGAGAAGCAAGGGTGTTTCATCAGACCTAATCA
Organism: Orthonychiurus folsomi; assembly: GCA_036851895.1. Lineage (NCBI taxonomy): Eukaryota > Metazoa > Arthropoda > Collembola > Poduromorpha > Onychiuridae > Orthonychiurus > Orthonychiurus folsomi. The sequence goes on along the minus strand of JAAXYW010001557.1, from coordinate 8,506 downwards.
CTATATAGGAAGCAACGGTGTGCGTTTCAACATTTTATTTAGGGTTTAATGTCTTATTCGCTCGCTTGCCCTACTGAGGCATCCATGTGACGGGATGACTAAATCATGTTTAACAAATGTGGTAATTAGAGCTTTAAATAATTATTTTAGTGTATCATAAATAATACTTGGTGCCAAAAATGTTAATCTCACAGTTTTGCTTGAAAATGAGTTTCGGTTAATTTTGCGTATGCTGTGCTATGCTCTTCTATGTTACTTCCCTATAATTATCCGGATACTGACCTCCCAATAACCGAAATAACCAATATCCGGATATGGTAGAAACTTTAGGTTATGGATGGCCTAGTTGCAACTGATTAACTGATGTTGACCGTTTCACTTTGACAACCATCATACATTTGAATTTTAAAACAACTTTCTCATTATTTTGAAAGGGTGTAAAACCAAAGATGTTCGCGGAAAGGCATCCGTGACTGTTTCTTTAGCTCGACAAATGAACACATTCTAAATGCTTTCGAGCTACACAAATTGTCAGAAAGCAGGCCAAGACAGAATTTTTCATGAATACATTAAATATTAAATTTAAAGTCCTCTATTGACTATGGGCGTTACATGAAGTGCATGAAGTGTTGGCCAAGAATTACGGCACGAGTCTGACAGGAAGGTTGAGTCAAGGGCAAGAGTTTGCATTTGCATGCAACCGGGTTTTGACGAATGTTTGGAACTGTATTAGCATTATCATAGCTCTTCCTGATTACATTGAGTTGTCGTCAGACAAATGCAGTGTAAAATAAAACAATACTTTGTTCCCCGAAGTAAATACAAACATATAGAGTTGCAGCGTTCGACTTAAACAGTGAATTGTAGTGCTGTATGGGTTCGATCTCGGTTATTTAAAGTTTAAATTAATGGGGTTTGGGTTGGGGTTCGGTTCGCTTTTCGAAAATGATGATAATTCAAGTAGATCGGCCCTCATCATTTATTACCGAACACATATGATTTAGCACATATGGTATATTGCATTTTCTATCTCTGTCACAACAGCACGTTCATAATATATCATAATATTACGGAAACAGATGTTTGGTTATCTTAAGTGATTGCATTGATTGATTGATTTGTCTTTATTTAACTGTCAACTGATTTCACATCAATGAACAACAAGCTCTTTGAGCCACAGGGACAGACTAGCCGCTATACTTAATTAAAAACAATAGATTGCACTGCTGTACATAATCGAGTAATATAATGTAATAATGCATTTTAAACTAGCCTCAGAAGCTTATGCTTCCTTACCGTTATTCATAAAGACGTTTAGCAATAGCAAGTTGTTTCATAAACAAGGTTTGACTGACGGATACCAGCTACGGTTATTTCAACAAAAATGGTTTTCTTAAAGAGGAATTACGAGTCTAAAGGACTTCAGGACAACATTTTGTGCCTTCCTGTTATTCTTAATGAAATGTTTGCAATAGTCGCGTGTTTTTTAAGCAGGTCTGATTGTATCATGACGAGATGCGGTTCACTTTCCTCATCTCAGAACTGTTCAGAAAGTTACATTTGCAGACGGACAATGAAGAGCATTGATATTGCATAAGATAAATGTGTGTCTTACTATCGGCTTTTAGATTTTGTTTACTGAGCTCATCGTGAGTTTTGCAAGTTTTCTTAGTGAGATTCAATAGTCAGTAAAACATTGACAACCCAATTAATAATTACATTAAGTATATGCACCGACAACTCCGGTTGCAAATCCACGAATGTTCCAACAGAGACTCGTATTGGACGGATGGACTTGTAAAGCTTAGCTTGGTACAAGCTAGCACAAGATGCTTTAAAAAGAGGCAAGCGTGAGTTTATCCGTGTTATTCCACGGCTCAAAACATTTGTATAGCAATGAATATAAACTAGATCTAATGCCAACATCCAGACAACAATACATTTGATCAGAACTGGAAAATTAACAGTTATTAGTGTGGCAATGTAAAAGACAGCAAGTCCTATAAGAAACGCCATCACAGCCGGATACAATGAGCCAAACACATAACTCTCGAACTGCGTAGTCAAAATCTGAATAGTATTATGAATCCTCATCCGATTGTCAATATCAAGATCCGTCCTTGTATTTCTGGCAGAGATGTCGTCTGGGCTGATTAAGATATAATTATTTAAACATTTATATAGTTAATATAACTAGGTAGTCAAATATTTTTCTACAGTTTAACAAGTTTAACATGTTTACCTTAAAATCGTATTTGCAGCATTCAAAAACATTACCAGTGGGACTGCAATGACTGTACATATGAAGATTGGAATAAACCCGTCGAGAATATATAGTGAATATGTGATTGCACGTAAGACCACATTACCACCTCCTATAATTGGCTCCAAAATAGGATCCAGGAGTAGGAAGCTCTCGTCCAATAAGAAATGTGACCCAGTAAAAATCAATACGATGGAAGCAACTATGGCTAAAATGGCGAGCACTGCTGCTTCTGTTTTGTTTAAGCCGAGTTTCTTTGGACGCGGTTCTGAAACAATAATTTCATTACGCTTATGGACCCTTTATATAAAATCTTCTGTGTTTGTTAAAGCAATTTCGTTCTTTAAAGTTTTTCAAATTGTCGCGTTCAGTTCATATAATACAATACAATACCTGAAAATACGTTGCGGTAAAATGTGTTTAAATTGTTCAGTAAAAGACGAGCTTCATTAATCTTCCATTCCATGTGTGCAGTGAAAACGAATGAGGAAATAGTCAACGATGCCACAACCAAATGCCAAAGGTTTGCGGGAATGGCTATGCTGAAGTTTTGCCAATTAAAAATAAAAGAAATAATCACAAACATTTTAAGGGCTCCCATCACAAGAAATACAAATAGCCGACCAGCCTTTGAATACCAGGTTGTAAGCTCCTCGACGCACTGCGTCTTCGAATTCCAGTGAAAAGGACTTTCGCCAATGTATTCGGCAATCAAGAAAACCATACGGCAAATTTTGACTTCGCTTGGGCATTCTACAACATTCAATGACTTATTTGGGACAACACAGTTCCTACTAGATATTGCCATACTCATTTTTTAATAATTTTTTTCACAAAAGTAAGAGCCCCACATTTGTTTGTTCAGGAAACGCTGTCGAATAGATTCCGGTTTGAAATCTATGTAGAAAATTTCAAGAGAAAACCCTAATGACTATGTGATACTTCTGGCGTGAAAGTAAACTCATAATGGAGAATGCACTACAGCAAACAACTCAGACCAATTTAAACATTGTTAACTCTAATGAAAATTTATTATGCATTATGCCATTTCAAAGTTTTAGGTGTGAGTAGATTTATTTACGTGGTTTTCACCAAACAGACTTGAAACAAAAAGCAAGTATGCCGCCAATCAAAGTAATTATACTTAAATATTTAGTTCTTACTGCGCGGAATGACATTATTGGAAATTGCCTTTATTTTGTTGCTACCTGCTACTACTGTTATATATACATTAAAAATTGTATATTTAAAAGCGCAATATGCAAAACAGCGATGTCAAATAAAGCTTTTTCTTAAAACTACCCCACTCATGTAGGGTCCGGTAAAATCAAATCAATAATTAAAACACAGCTATATTCTGAATGCCATGCTGGTCTAGGCTAGACGGGCAAGCGTTACTACCGGGGTTTGCAAAACATATGTATATAGTACAAACATAAATGAGGTCATCTATTCGCATAATGTTAAATCACTGCATTGTACATCTCCTTAACATTGCGCACGCGCTATGCACTCAGCGTTCGGCAAACAAATCCTTCCTACTAATCATTGTTTTGAAAACAATTTTTACGTGTTCCGACATGTTCAACTTCCTCGTCTTTACAAATTCAGTTTAACTCCTTCTATTGCTCCATTAAGCCCACATATTGCATTACATCTGTTACATATTTCAAAATGAAGTCATCCAGCAATGTTTTATCAATTTTGTGTGGAGTGATTACTCTCGTAATTTTGTGTGATATCAAAGAGACTACGGCCGTTTGCTGCTACAAGGGAAGAGTGGGTCAATGTGGAGACTGTCAGTCAGTCAGCTGGCCAAGATGTTGTGGCGCACGGCTAGGTAAATCCTTACAAATATCTGCGTTTTTCTTCATTTTCTAGAAATTTAAACTTAAGTTTATGTTGGAAGTACATATATTTGTATTTGTACTTTCTACAGGCGGCGGATGCAACATATTTTGCTGCAATTGTGACAAGGGAGAGTGCCGAAAGGGGACGTGCGAGGATTCAGAAAATGCTCCACAGGCGCGATCCGGTGGAGGCAAGAACGGCAGAGGAAATACTACTTTTGATTATATGGACGCAAATCATGACGGCAAACTGGTGGAAACCGAAATCCGAGGATTCCTTGCTGAGTCTGCTGCTCCAACTACACCATTCATTTTTGCCAAATTTGACAAAAATAAGGATGGGTTTATTACAATAGACGAAATTGATGCTTAAACTTGGGCTGCAACAAAATAAATTGTAGGATGTGGAGTAGCAATGGCAACTAAATAAACGAATGCAAATTCCTTATTTTGATGAACACGAACACACACGCTACACAAGCTAAATCTGAGGCATGTTGGATATTTTTTGCGTAGAAGTGCATTTCCTTGGGATACACTGCTACCGCTTATATCGATATCCCTGCAAACTAATTTAGGGGTATGTTTTTATTTTTTAACTTGCACGTGTAACAAAACAAACCATAGAAATCATATACAGAAGAAAGCATGCACAAGGTGAAACTTGTGAAACGCTTTATGTAAACTTATTTTGATACAGTTTAGTTTATTCATACACACACTGGAGGTGCTGTCAGAGGTTACATTAAAAGCATTTGATTTTGGAATGGATTCAGGCATTTTGCTGGGCTACGCAAAACAAGGTGGAGGGAAGTTACATTTGACGACAAGGCCATAGCGGAGATAGATAAATGGCATGACTGAAGTGCATTTATATTTAAACGTTTGAAAAATTTAGTAGTCACTCAGCTCAATTGTTTTCGAACAGGCGGTAGAGGAAACATATTTATAACAACTGGCAAAAACAGTGCGCGTTTAATATTTTAAGGAACCCGCTTTTCGGGTCTTGAAAATTCAAATTTCGCATTTGATAATATACATGGCCATTATAAGTACAATGTACATTGCCCAAACGGTACTGGCATGCTGATCCCTGTTAATGCATGGTAGTAGATGTTAATTAAAAATGTTTATATTTAAAAGCGAACCCAGTATCAAAAATCCGTCAAGCTATATGTTATGTCGAACTCTACAGCGTATTTATGTAAAATAAACCCTGCCGGGTCTGGGTACTTTGATTACTGTACTACTGGGGTTGGATTGCAAGCAGAACGTTGACAACCCAATTGACAATAATGTCAAGAATATACACCGAAACCTCCGCTCGTAGTTCCTTGAATGGACCAATTGGAACTCTCAACGGATGCACTGAATTAAGCAATTTGAGATTATATGCATTAAAGCAAAAACCTTTCAAAAGCAGAATACGGGAGTTTAGCCGTTGAATTGCAAATGCTGCGAAATCTGTGTAGCAATATAGGTACATCAAGAAACCGGATATTGCAGACGCAATATTGTATTTATACACGAACGGCAAGTCAAGTGTAAATAACGTAGCAAAGCAGAAGACCACTAATCCAACGAGATACACAAGTGTAAATGGATACAATTCGCGACAAATCCAGCATTCGACTTGCTTGATCAAAATATGAAGAACGTTATGAATTCGTACTCGGATTTGAACTTTACGTTCCAGCTGTACTCTGCTTTTACGGTCCGCACTGCATACAGAGAACCGTAACATTATTAGGAAGGGATTACTATAAATTACAGAATGCAGAAGCAAAACTCATTCATTGGTTACCATAATATCCTTTCAGCTTCATCCCAAAACAATATGAACTGAACCAAGATCGTTGGAGCTATTAAAAGTGGAATAAGACTATCCAGAACGGACAGCGGAGAAATCAAAGCCAGCACAATTGGGTTGTCTCCAACAATAGGTTGTAGGATAGCAGGGTCGAAGTAGCGCAAATCCTCATCCACAATGAAATACATAAAAAAAGTAGATGCTGCAATTCCAATATACATAATAAGAATGAAACCCATTGCACATTTAGTTCTGTTTGACCCACCAGTAATTCGTTTCTTTGGCCGCAATTCTGAAATAAGGTAGTAAAGATAACTGAAGTTGGCGTCATCTTAAATTAAGTGCTTGCGTATAACCGTTATCCAGAATTTAGTTCAATTCAGTGAAATTACCTGAAAATAATTTTTGGTTGTAGAAATCGTTAAGATTATTGACCAATACACAGATTTCATTAGCTTTCCATTCCTTGTGGAAATAAAACGCGAGTGACACGATCTGCAAATGTGCCGCCATGAAGTGTACAAAATGGGCGGGGTTGACTAAAGCTAAAGCTCTTCCAATCAACGATCAGGGAAATAATAAAATATATTTTAAGAGGGAACATTGCGAGGAATACAATTAACCTGCGAATCATTGGGAACCAGACGACTAGCTTTTCCAACCTTTGAGTTTGTGAATTCCAGTGTAAAGGACTTTCTCCCAAATGCTCAATAAACATGAAAACGATACGGGTTAATTTAACTTCAAGTGGACACTCTTCAGCTGGGTTTGCTTCAATTGCTTGCAATTCTTCCCGACCAGCCACGGATCCGATCTGCAATTTCCTGCTCACCGGCGGATGTTTTACAAAAAATGATTTTACCTGTGTATAATAGCGCTTTGTAAGAGTAGACATTATGAATGGGAGCAAATATTTTGATTTTTTTTAAAAATTGAGTTCACCGGACAAATAGAGAAATGTAAATGTTTTTTCCAAAAGTGTATGGGATTTTTATACGGGCGGTTTCTTTTGCAAATCGCACACTAGCAATCTCAATTTGATTGGCATTCAAATAATTTGTGGAATAGAAATGCCCTTTGCCCTGGAGAACGGAGAACAGAAAATGCTAACCCGTTGTATTATTTAGTTTAATAACTCTTGATTACTTGATTTGAAGAAATCGGCTCCTCCTCCCCTAACTTGGATCCAAGTTGGATCTATGGATCTCTATATACATAATACATACAACCTTATCCGGTCTCAAAATCAGGGAATAAGAAATCGCATACATTAGGTTGATTATAGAAACCACTACGTATACCTAAGTATTTCTGCGCAAATTCCGGTTTGGAATTATTTATGACTAGGAATGTAGAGCATGGTAGAAGTTAAATTTTAAATAAACACGATTTTTGAGTTCAGAAAATTTAAGCTTGGAATTTTATATCTCCTAGTGGAAACTACATAATACGTACAACAAAATGCTCAAAACTTTGCATTAAATTTAAACGAAATACTTGACGCGCCACGTGCCGTCGCATTTGGAAAATTAAAACCTTTTGAACTTAATAATTATTTAAAATTTTAGCCACGAGCTCGTTAAAAGAGTGGTAGCTACCGTACATTCAATACCATCCACAAAATGATTTTGGAAATCTAAAAATGTTTTAAAGGTTGTAATACAAATTTTACGGTTGCTATATGCGTTGATAACACCATTTTATTTTGCAGGGTTTGCTTATAGGAATAAAAACAACTAGCGATACCTAATTGAAATTGTGTGTAAAATCACAATCACACAGAAACAAAGTCGCCATCCTACGAAAGTGGAGAAATTAATTACCGTTAGTACTTACAAGGTAACATTGTGTAGTGCCAGTCAAACCTAGTGGTCTCACTACACTAGCTACCTGCTTCCACTGACCAAAATAAGATATCCGAAAACAGTTTTTTGTCTAATGAAGCCTAGCATGTGTGAGAGATCACGAAAGGTCGCGCCGATTTCATGAGAACACAAGTAGGGACCTGTGCAACCTCAATTTTTCCAAGTTAACACTCACCCAGTTAGTTGGCATTAGTGCAACTGAGTTCTCATCAATGAACTCAACTACTGCAAAACTTTTCATTTTACCAAAATCGTAGGGTGTGGCGCGATAAACTGACTCCGTGAACCTTGAACGACGACTGGACGATTCTTTGTTTTGCGGCAGAATGCGCGGGCCAAACACTACGTGCTTTTTGTGTTCTACGTAAATCATGTGTGTAAAAGCAACGTAGAGTTTGAGTATGGATTTCCAAGTTGGTTTTGCATATCACGATTTAACATACAAAATACGAATGTAGATTAGATGTAGACTTAACGTATTAAAGCTCAACGCAAAAAACACATGTATTAATCCCGTCGATTTAACATAAAAATTCTACTCAACCGCTACAATTACACAGAAACTACATTGACAACCCAAATTAGATGTAATTCCTACGTGCTTGGTTTACTGGGTATTAGTGATGCACCGAATGTTCGGCCGAATAATTTTTGGAATTCGAGTTCTCGCCTGAATCCAGCTCTACGTATTCAGATCGGAGAAAATCCAAAAGTCGCT
>JAAXYW010001556.1:0-20746 GCA_036851895.1 Orthonychiurus folsomi | reverse complement strand
GATAATAATTTTGTAATATTACACAAATTTGCAGAAAAAGTAAACCAGCTTAGTTGCTTTCTGAGGGCCGCCGGCTCTGCTTACAGTATCTTTGTTCTTGCACACTTGGATGTATAACTCTGGTGCATTTAAAAAGCAGCCAATATGTCACGCATTTTTATATCTGGTATACTGTGTCGATATCGGCAACCCCAAAATTTGTGGTGGTGCACTGAAATAAAGACAAATTCGTGTCTCTGTCAACTAATGCATTTTATGTTAAATATTCTGTCTTTGGATAGTAACTATTAAAAGAAAGCGTGCGATATATTTTTATAGATTAGTAGAAAAAAATTGATTTAATTTTGCCTCGTCATCTAGAATTTTCAAATATTTCTATCCTTTAGAATTTTATTCATACTGTATCATCTTGCCAAAATTTTAATTAGCTGGTAGCGCATTAATCATAACTTGTTGGAAGAAATCATTCCTTCCCCATTGCCATCAAAACAGGAGTCGTCATCGGCTTTTAAAAAAACCCAGCCCATTATGGACATTCGCTATTATCGTTGGAACAGGGGTCGGAGCCCTGGCAAGCCGAACAGGAGAGATTATTGGCAGAAATGCCTTGACAAGGACCAGCCTGTGTAGATGAACCATCATTGAAAGACAGTGGCTTTGGAGAATACGAGCAGTTATCCAGTTGATGGCTTTCGAGTTAGTGGGGGTCCTTCGCACATAGGAGCTTTCTTTGAGCAAGGATCTTCTATCACCCTCGGCTGGCATGAATTTTGTTGGAAACAGCTACTCTCCCGTTGAAAAGTCGGACAAGGTGGACATGGAGGACAAATACTTTCTTGTAAACAAACATCCTCTTGGAAATCCCCGCACTCTTCTTCGAATTCAACTTCGGCCTCCTCCTCAACAAATTCCTCTTCTTCGAATTCTTCTTCACCACCACCACAGTCACAGGATACTTGTTCCTCTTCAATGAATTCCTCATCCTCCTCACATTCAGTTTCAAGAATTTCTTCCTCACAATCCTCCAATACCTCTTCTGCTGGACACTCATTGGTTTCTGGAACATATTCCCTTGGTGGCTCGCATACTGGTACACATTGAGGTATGCATACAATACATGCAGGTACACTTCCAGGTGCACATGTAGGCACGGAAGGTGGACATGCCGTCAAAGGAGGTGCATCTGCACATGAGGCCACTGGAGGTGGACATGAGGTCACTGGAGGTGGACATGAGGTCACTGGAGGTGGACATGAAGTCACTGGAGGTGGACATGAAGGCACGGAGGGTACATATGGAAGTACGCACTGTTCCCTCGCGGGGGGCGCGGGCGTGAGACTTGAACACACAGTTGCTGCTTTCTGGCAAGGATCCTGTAGATAAACAACATTAATTAAACAGCAGCACCGACTTTAATAGTACTACATAAAAGAAACTCTTTTTAATTGCATTCACAATGAAAATCTGAATGCACTGCAGTTAATTAATTCTCCATTGTTTAAATGCTTTGTGATTTTTTGCTAAGTGATCCCTAACTCGACCTTGCTTTGAATTGAAAGGAAATAGGATTTAGTTAGTCACTTGCCCTTTCAGAAATGTACTGACGGCGGGGATAATTCTTGTCTTCATTGGGTGGATATTTTCCAGCACAACTAACTTTAAATATTGGAGACATGTAACCATCTCCTCTAATCACCAATGTTGGGTTGAATACATCACGATGATGACGGATTTCCTCATCCTCGACTTTCAATTCCTTGCATACTTTTTGAAAGTCGGTAGCCTTTGGGGCAAATATTTGAAAATTTCGTTAATTATTAAAGGGAATTGCTGACTGGTCGTCCTAACTCTTTAGTTTTACTTTTTATAGTTATGATTTGAAATACTGCGTAATTATGACCGAAACCTAACGAGAAAATTCTCATTGCGCAAACCATAACATTCATTTGCCTAACACTGTGTTTTTCTATTAGTCTTGCGTTTAAATGCTTGCATCAAAATTTGATTACCTCCTGAAATCCTCCTGAATAGAAACTGTACGTTTGTGTATTTCCTGAGGAACTGTTGCCGGATAATTGTTGGTTAGATTTGGTCCTGCAATCAACTCTCATGGCGGGGCAATTCTTGATGGAAACATTCGGTTCCGGGATTTCAGGAGGTTCATTGTCACGTCCACATTCCGTGCATTTGTTGACCTAACAAGTAGTTCTTGTTTAGTTGCAGTTAGTTGCATGAGAATGACGAAAGCGACACAACACGGCACAATTTGAACTTACTTTGCGGGCGGCCATGCGTAAACCCGCTGAAATCGGTAGGATAATTTCTCCAGGGGGCACAGCGTAAATTCTGTGATCACTTGGTCCAGGTTTGCACAAAAATTTCGGAATACAAGTTTTGGTATCTGGCAATTGAAATGAGTTCATGAAGTTTAGTTTTCCAGTCCGGGGTCCATCTTATTAGATTGGTAGGTAAATTACCTGTCTTTGGAAATGGTGGACACTTGTTCTTGTTCTTATCTCCACCCTCATTCTGCCTCTTCTTGGCTTGTCTTTCTTGTTCTAATTGTGAACAAATATCTCCTTTGTTTGCAGTTGTGTTGGATTTCTGTAATTAATTAAAAAAAATTGAAATGAATCCGCTTACAATCTTAAGTTCATGTTAAGTATAGCATTACCTTATAAACAGGACGACAGCTGCAATCACCTTCAACCCTTGTTTCAACAGAGCCGTTGGAATCCTGTGAGTTTCCCGCATTGTCAGACTTTGGTTTTGGAGGAGGACATTTATATGGTTCAGGGAGAGATCCAAGTTGACAGCAATCCTTCAAATGTGCTCGAAGTTCTGAATTTGCACACGCACATGTTTCTTGGCCACAATTTTTGCACTTTGCTGGATCGGAGCGTCCAAATCCAAACAATGAAGCCTAATTCAGAAGAATACAGCTCCAACATATCTATCATCACATAAAGTCGTATTGTTACTTACGAAAAAACCAGGTGGCTCGGGCTCGGGCTCAGGTTCTGGTTTCTAAAAAACGTATTATAACGATTAGAATAAATTATGGATTTAGATGTCACAGGATTGAATCTTAGATTCGTTTTACCCTTCCCGGCGGCAAACAACTCATTTTAGATATTAACACAACACCTCGGCAAGGGCAGGCGTATAATTTTGCTATGGATTAGACTCTTAACTAATTTTGAGGTCAACCAGACCTTGACTCGAAATTAACGGCCGAAAGAAATATACAACGTAGCAATAAATTATCATTACAAATCCGGATTAAACTACCTTACGTATTGGGTTATATTTGTTTCATAACATCGACCACATTTGAATGACCTTGGTAACATTCGCAACATTTTTTGATGTTCGTGCTACCTGTCATGTTTCGATAAAATCACTCAAGTGTACAGGAATGAGCTCGATATTTTGGTAGTATATATATATATATGGAGGCCTGCAGCACAGAGTTTACTCTGTTCGACAGACTTAATTGACGTGGCCAATTGGCCGAATCAAGTTTATATCTTGGTAGTAGTCGTAATCCTAGGAAACGTTTGAAATACAGATGGAATCCCTTTAACTTTGCTCTAGTTTAATTAGCATTGCTTACAAATAAATGATGAGCATGATGAGATCAGGATCAGGATGAGTAAAATTTGATAAAAGCACAGAATGCTAAACTCTTGTATTGTTGTGCGGGAATTTTTTGGAGATGTGGACGAGCTTGAGTTGAGGCATTCAAAATTATATGGATTTCAACATAGCTAACGGCACAATGCTAGTTGGCGTCACATAAATCAACTTTACCTGTTTCTAGTAAATAAGTTTCATGGTTATTGCCCATCTCGACCTGAGACCATCCTTTCTGGTGCCAAGCCATAATTTATAAAAGTGATTTTTTGCAGCAAAAAACAGAAGCCAGACGTAATTATCTCTTTTTAAAATTTCACTAAATTGCAGTCCACAGTTAAGCTCAACTTCCGCCCGAGTGTTGAAGTATGTTATTAATAGCGTGGCTATAGTCGCTTTAAACAATGCCGGCAGCAAGTGGGCGGAAGCAACAAAAGCTTATAAGAGAATCCCATTGCCAATTTTTATTGGCATTTGACAGGTGGCAATAAGGGTAGCTTTTGAGCCGCAAATTGAATTATACGTTTGAAGACATGAGGTTTCAATTTCTTATTCTGCTGGCGTTTGTTGTCGTCTCGGTTCGAAATAACTAAATTTGAATTCATATTTATAATTTGCGGAAAATATTAACAACAATGTTAATGTAGTTTGGAGAAGAGGAAAAGGCAGAAGTGGTTCCAACATGCAAGAAAATTATGATGAAATTTGCAAAGCGTCAACTGAAGGCATTCAGTGATTGTTTGAAGGAATTGAAAAGCACAGTTGAGAAGAAGGAAATATCTGAGAAAATTCACGTATGAAAAGCAATGCTAAATGACATATCCGAGTGATACAAATAATGGATTCAGGATTATCAGCTTGTTTTCTATATTTTTAGTGTGCTATTAAATGTGTGCTTCAAAAGGAGGATTTGGTAAGTTCGAACTAAAAGCTGAACACCAATTTTAAAAGTTTTCACCAATAAATTTTCTAGTTAGACGAATCAATGAAAGTGACGAAGGCGACGATGCAGACTTTTATGGATAAAAATATACCTGGGATGTATCACGACATTGGCCATGAACTCATGGAGCATTGCTTGGAAGATTTTGGTAACAAAACATTAATCAATTCTTAAATACCATGCAATTAATTAAGATAGAATAGAGGTGCAGACGAATCTATTTTATTTTGATTGATAGGCCCAAAGATGGATCATGACGATGAATTCTGTACAGCTTACGGGGAATTTGTTCAATGCGCCCAAGATGTGATTGGAGAGGTGAGTTCCAATTATTTGCTGACTCCGGATGTGAGCTATGCATGGATATGGCTTTGCATTTAATATTATGTCTTGCTTACAGATATGTTGAAACTTGAAATAACCCAAAACATAATGTGATATATTCCTCGTGTCCAGCCCGAGTGAAGGAGGACAGTACGCTTCGCATATCGCATTACGCCTAAAAAATTATTTGTACATGAATTACTTTCGCGCAAGTCGTTGGAATTACCTAATAAAGAAATATACATTTACTTACGAAATCATGAGTTTCTTAACAGGAAGAAAGTCTTCCTTGGAATTAACCGTCTGAATGTAGACTATAATGACACGCTCGCACTTATTTTGTCGGGCTTCCTAGAAACATTGCGGTATTTAAATGTTTAAAAATGCCCATTAACTACAAAAATGAAAGTAATACTCCTTCCCTTGGTCAAAAAACCAAACAACATTTTATGTCATTTGCGGTTCATCAGAAACCTGCAGGAATTCCTTTGCGGTTCCTAAACTTTCCACAGGAAGTGCAACTTGACCATTGTTCCCTACCTATAAATGCAAGAAAAGCAAAAACCGGTCAATTTATTGGTTCTACTTTACATTTCAACTCATAACTACAAATTCTCTGAATCTACATCAGACAATCAATAGTTTTAAATAACCCACACAAGTTTATCTCTTCAAAAATGAGACTACTTTTGCAGACCGTACTAGTCCTCACCATCTATTGTGTAACCAGCAGTGCTCAATTTAAAATGGCTCAAATCGGTGAACCTTGTATCAATTACGAGACGCCATTTGAACCCAGCAAAGTTTGTGACTACGCGAAAGGATTCAATTGTGAATTTTCGAAGACTCGAAAGTCCTTCAGCTGTTCTTGCTACGGTGGATTCGTGTACGATCCAGTCAGTGATGAATGTCGTCGCAATGTTGGAAACTGGTGTCTTTTGGCTCGAACACAGAAACAATTGGACGATCGACCATGGAATGACAAATGCTTGGAGAATGCGGAATGCAAAGGCAAGAGATGCGTTTGCAAAGCTGGTTTCAAGGCACGAGGGGGGAAAGCAGGTTGTCAATAACTCAGGATTCAAAATATAATTTGATAAATTGGTTTCAGTTTTTCATCTTTTTAATTCAAATTATTTTGTGCACTTCCGATGAATATGAATAAAGTGATGATATTGTAGTCTTGGATTCTAATTGCAAGTAGAAATGAAGATGTCGAATAAAATTGTAAACGAATCTCTCCACAAACTTAACTACACTTAATAATGCACTTAACAATACAGTTAAATGAACACACGACCGGCGTCAAACTTTATTTGTTTGAAATTTTATAAAGTCCCACACAACTCGAATCTTTTGTACAGATTAATGTGACGCCATTCAGGCGCTTCACGTTTACGTGCATTTCCCCGCCCCGCACTTTAAAATATTTTGAACGGGTTGCCATAAAAACATAAATTATTAGCAGACAAAATTAGAAATGAGCTAGCTCCCACTTCATTGACACAATGTCATGGAATGGTAGGAGGATCCTCGTTTGATGCCACGTACTGAAAAGCATTGCATTTACCTGAATCTTGAACAATGCATCGTCGGCTTCTGATCAAAATACAAATTTATCTTATGTTGTTTGCTGCGTGGCAAGGAAGATGCCAAGGGACAGATTTTGACGAGGATGATGACATGGAGATGCGAGGCATCAAGATGACTGATGTATCAAAGAGGCAACAGGTATTGTATTAGCAGAATAATTAACTTACACTTAATGCAGGCAGCATGCAGAATTAATAAAACTGCTAAAATTATTTTTGCTATTTAAATTCAAATTTCGCTCATATATACGCTTCATACATTGTAACTGGCACGCTAACTTTTGTTGCAGTTGCTTAAAGTGAAATACCGTGCTCTTTTGAAAAGAATTGGACTGGTCCCAGTACTTAGGCTTAAACCAACAGATGACATTCACAATTTAATTGGAGACCCACCGAGGAATTTCTCCGTGGTTGTTCTCGTCATTTCATCATCCCAGTACAAAGGGTTCAGACAGTTAACCAATGATTTAGGATCTGATAGCCAAGTCATACATGGATCACAATAGAAAGGCCGTAACAACTTTCTTCCTTGAAGTGTGCTACGAGGATCACCCTGAGATATTCCGAATAGTAAAACGAATACTTCACATTATAATTACTTTATAAAAATTAATGCTCTTTCTGTCAAGGTTGGAGACAAAGTTCGTGAGCTACCCGCATTATACCATTTACCTGACCGAGGACGGTTTGCAAGATACGCTAATACAGGACGAAGTCTTGAAGCTTTAAAACCGTCACATATTAAAAATTGGGTCGAATACGAAACTGGAGCCAATGTGCGTGACCGCGACCGCATCAAAAATCAAATGTTGTATATACTTAATTGCATTTGATTTTAGATTCCGGGCATTACGGACAACTCGATTGACAGTTTCGCCAAAGCCATAACTGTACTAATGTTGCTGAGGGCCATTTATCAGAACCGAAATGTTCTTCAAAAATTGGATCCTCGATACACTTCAGCATTTGCAGCTGTGGTACATTTCAATTTGAAATTACATAGAAAAATTTGATTGTGCTTTAATTGGGGGGTTAAATTTACTCGAAGGTTTTTGTCATTGGAATCTCATCCGGCTACATGTATGTTAATATCGCAAATCCACCAATTATTGTGACGGACACTGCAGGTTACTGGCGATTGATACGTTTAGGCGGACGCCAGCAAACAATCGCTGAGTTGTTTATAATTTTTGCCTTGAGTAAGTGTCAAATATTCATACTCTCAAATACCCAAATACGATTCTTGTAATTTTTAAGTTTGTGTTTGTTTTCATGCCAAAGAGGTTAGAAGCTAATCTAATAATCTAAGTTAATCTCTTTGTTTCATGCAGTTGGAAGTAATGCGTTTGGAATGATTCTTATGTCGGAGTTTGGACCAAGTACTGGAAACAACTCGGGTTTTGTTTTCCTTGGATTATTCTTGTTTTCTACTACAATTTCTATTCTGAAATGGCTTTCATTGCTAAAATCAGGAAGCAGTAATCCATCCTTTTTATTGGGTGAAGTATAGGAAAACCTGTCAATACTTTCAAGCAGGGGAGATCCTCGCCGTGCTGCGCTCTGGACATGCTAATGCGTTAAATGCACTAGAGTGACAGACGCCTTTCCAACATAATTCAATTTGAGATCTGCTTTATCACAATTCAAGTCTACTTTTGTGTAATATATAAAACTATTTGACAAGAGTAAATAATTTTAATTCAACAAATAATGCTTTTGAAGTCATTGTTTTTACATATAGTGAGTTTCCTAGATGCCTAATCTAAATAATTTGGATATTCAGTTTGTCAGATAGGTTCCTTAATAATTTAAGCACCAAAAATGCCACGTTCAAGTTAAGTTCACTTACACAAAGCAAACGATCACCACATCGCATCGTGGTTTCCGTTTACCTAATTAGTTCGCCAAGAAGCCAAGCATTTAATCAATACATCTAATTCAACGCAACGCAAAATTTATTCTTTCCCAAATTTTTGATTTATTAGATCATTGCGGTCAGCAGGTATCGTGTCCAATTTTCATAATTTTCCAGACTGACGTAAGCAATTAGAGAACTCATTCCAGAAGTCCAAATGCATACCGTATTCGTTACATTGGTTTTACTTATTGAGTGCCCAAGTATAATTATTTTTCTACCAGCTAATTAGATACGTATTGTTGTGTCATTTTTTGTTAAAATACCACCTGAATAAGGATGGCGTAAATGTATTCGAATGGATTTAGAAATCGAGATCCACTTGAAGATGAGCCTGAGAAAAGTTTTGTATTTGGATTGAGTAGTCTGGACTCGTGACCGACATCGGATGTAGGAACTTCCGGCTGCAAATACGACAAAATTTAATTTAATTTGAAATTCACAAAATAAAAAAATTAGAATTCCAAATCAGGTTATAAATTCCAGATAATGTAACCTGTTGGTTAGCGTAGAAATGCGTCTGTTCGTTTATCAACTCCCGCGGCTTGTAAATTCGATCATCTCGATTGTGAGTTGCAGAAACATGAGTGTTGACAATCCCTGTTCTGTCCTGCCTTTTAAGTCCCCCTTTGTAAATTCATGCAAAATGGCATTACATTACAAGCACAATTATTTGTATGTTTTATCTTAGCATGCACAAACTCCATTTTACCAGTTATTGATGGTTGGACTGTGAGTGTCAAATTTGATAATGATTGACCGTTAACTAATGACAAAAGAGTCAAATTTATTTCAACCTTAGAAAATCTTTGCGTATGATACACACAAGAGCATAATTACTCACATAAACAGGAGTAGATTCCACTATCCACGAGAGCTGCATTCTTTATTTTGAGGATACCACTCCTCGGAATAATTTCAAGCTTTCTTGGTTGGAGATGAATGTATGCGAAGTCTTTCGTCCAACCCAGTCTGGTGAGATCCGTGTTTGGAGGAGTTGAACTAAAAAGTGAATAGCCAAATTCTATTAGCACGAGAACACAATAATTAAAAAAAAATTACCTACCAAATTAATTTTAGGACAGCTCCTTGGGGAACAATTGCATCTCCACGAACGGAAATCGGCTTATTTTTTCGTTTTGGATTTTGTAGTACCTTTGGTCCTAAACTGGAATTCGTACTTCCCTTGTCCTGAAATTCAAATCTAAGCATTAATTTGACGCATCAACTTGACACGTTTAAGGTTATAATGGGGCGCTTTCGTGGCTTTTGTTAGGCATTTCTTCTGTATTGCAAAATCCTGACTAAGAAGACAATTTTGTTTGGAGAATTCATCCTCATTTTAGAGCCATTCATTTGCATGCCATCATATCAGCAGGAAGCAATAGCGCAATGCTGGTCCATGGCCTGCATTTCTCCTTCATTTTGTGAAAGGTCCTGGCTCTGTCGTCGAAATGGGTCAGAGAACAAGAGTTGGTTATGCCAAAAGTATAGAAATGCGGAGTGGGTCAACCCAGAACATATTACTTGTGCATAACATGTTCATGCTCAACCCAAGAATTTTTTGTTAGGAAAACTAGGAAAAGCAACCAAAATGCTTCCTCGGTCCATTACTCCTCTGGAATCAAGTGAAAGTTTATCCGTCTCACTCAGTCTAGTTGAGTGTTTGGCGAAGGCCCAACAACGCCACTACCCTTGGTGCATCTTCTAAGCTAAACTACAGTCTAGCACCCGCATTCCTTTTTCTGTATTTTTTCTGAATGTTAAATGTAAGTGAAGTGGCTTTAGTGTCGGCTTTCCTCCACTAGGTACGTAAACTTGGACAGCCTGTCTGGGGGGAAGTTCAATTGAATGTCAATGGGCTGCAAACCTTTCTGCATGGCTTCATATTGCAAGGGCGAGTTGGACTTGGCGGAGGTTGAGAGCAAAAAGAGTCCGTCGGATTTCGATCCACAATTTGACCCAATGCTATTATTTGTTTGCAAGAAACCTCACGGGTACGGATCCCACCACCGCATGGTTTGGAACACTACAAAATATTCAAAGATAAAAATGCTTAAGGAATTTTACCAAAAGTTTGGCCCGAATCCTCACCCGATCCCATTCCCCAACCTCCCAAAATGGAGGGCAGTCGATTGTATTGCAAAATCTTTCGGTCCTCGGAACAGGTTGATCACATTGATTATTCGGTACAGCTACTGTGTTGCCGCGAGTCACTTCGTGGGTGCAAGTAACCTGAGTAAGGATATGAAATATATAAATCATGTGTCAAATTAATGAATTAGGTTAGCCAAAAGAGCATATTATGGATACTGGCATGGGCGCAATGAAAACTTAATGCAATTGCATAGAAAATGCTACATATTCCATATTACTGGCTTAATCTGACTTTGCATTTAACTCTACTACAATGGAAAGGATGTGTCCAATTAATCTCCTAGTATGGCAGCAGGTTCAAAGAAGCCAGGGTAGATTTGTATTATGTTCGTTTAGTCACCGTATCCCACCCATTTCCTTTCCTCTGGACAACAATAATCCTTACTTTGATTTATCTGAGAGCCTACATATCATCTCCAGGATAATAATGTCTTCGCAGAAATCGTTAGAAGGAAAAATGATAAACTCCCCCTACTTCCTGTTGAGGTCACCCACATTCCGTGAAATGTTTATCCCAAAAATGTATTCTGGGCGTAGAATCCACTTTCCTTTTGGCTTTAACTGTGCTGATGATGATGAGATAGAGAGAGTTCAAGCATAAGCAAATCCCGAAAATGTTTTTTTCTCCCTCCAGTTCCGCATGAATTGAATCATCCTACCCTGAGAGTATTTCTCCCCAATGCTTTTACATTTTTTGGCACAATCCTTGATTCCGGTGTCTGTGGCTTAGGATGGATTTGCCAAATCTTGTTGTTCAAACAAATCCAGCGAAAAGGAGAAGGTATGGCCGGCAAGGAGGTTTAAATAGCAGCACAGCACTTTAATTTATTGCGTTTCCGCACATTCATGCACTTGCCCGGGATTTTATATCGGAGAATTTTGAAAATCTATAGAAACTGTGTTACTTTGAATGCATTGGACTACTATATGCAAACATAACTTCAAATTTAACTCCCAACTTACGTCGCGTGTCATCACACCGCCGCCACAAGGCTTGGAACAAGGACCAAATTCCGTCACATTCCAACGTGGAGGGCACGCGTTATTATTACAGCTCTGCGTCGTCGGAATATCCGGCGGAGGTTTATCCATGCACAAAACTGGGGAGAACAATTGGAATTTATGCGATTATTAACAAAAACGACATAAACTTTTTTATGGAGTCAGTAAAGAACCCAAAGGAATGGTTCTTCTCATTATTTATCGGAGAGGCTTTACCCGGGTTTGCGGCCCTTTGATCGTAGTCCCGAACGCATGTAATTCTTCTCTCTTGAACTCCTACAAAATTATAATTTATGCTTAATGGACTTGTTATGGGGAACAAAAGGCTTCCCACTTTTCGCACTTCTTTCTTTGCACCCTTCAAGCTCCTCTGCTCTTTTAATGAGAAAAATTCGACTTCCAAAAAGAGTTGGAGGCAAGGCTGAAGGATAGGGAAGTGGGCTTCAGTCAGTTTGCACTAAATGAAAATAAGTTTACCTCCGAGACAGGAGGCTGAACATGGCGTATAACCATCAATTCTCCATGAGAAAGTCATATCTTGCATCGAAATTCCTGGGGGTATAGCAACAGTTTTTCTGTAGTTTGAATCCGAATCAGCGAGAGCCTCGGAATGAGAATCCGACAAACTCTCCACACCAAAGTGCTTGGATCGGCTGTTACTGTTGTAATATTTAAAGGTAACTCACATCAACATTACTTTACTGTCACCGTCATCCAATCCACCAAAAAAATCTAAGAGTAATCTCAGGACTACCAGAGGTGGTGTATTCTGAGTGACTACGGATTACGACTATTGACTTGAGTTAACTTTTGTAATCCCAATCCGTAATCCACTTATGACAAATCAATCCGTAATCCGTAACCACGTTCCATAAATTGGAAAAGAATTTGAAAAGCGGACTTACTGAGAGTTCACTTGACACGGCCGCAGAAAGCAGGATTCACGCTCTGAGGGCTTTGGCCCAGGGCACTCTTTGTCAGGCAAATTGACTACTGTTCGCGTAAATTCTAGAAATATTTTACAGTTTACCACACGCCGACGTATTCCTTCACCACAGGTCTGACTGCACGGACTCCAAATTTCAACAACGAACCTAAAATTATCCGATTAGCAACTAAACAAAAGTTACAATCAAGGTTGTTACACAAGAAAAATGATTTCAAGAGTCGATTGTGAAATAAAATAGCGGAACAATTAAGTATTCGAGTAATACTTATAGTTTCGGATGCACGGTGATGATCAGATTAGTTTTCAAAATACCGTGTCAAAAAACTTACGTCGGTTCGGATGGGGCACTTCGACCACTTACAGTCTCCTGATATGCGTGCTTCATGTCAAATGTGTCATGTGATGTTTCATCTGAAATTTAATGCAAAGTGTAAATAAAGCGTTTGAAAAATTCATAAGCCGTAAATCTATATATTACTTTGTAAACTCAAACTGAAAGATTTCTAGTCACACCTTGCAAGTAGTCCGAATCAGAATCGAATTCTTCAGAAGACTGAGAATCGACATAATTTATGCGTAAATAAGTGGAGGTGGAAGAAATTTGTTTTAGTAATGTAGAATTAGAGGATTTGATTCCTGTTGGATTTGTAGCGCATGGGATGACGTTTTGACAATGTGTAGTTTCTGCAGGAATTTCATTCGGATTGCATTTGAATGATGGTAAATTGTGAGGATCCCGACAGACTACATTTCGACTCCTCCTTCCTCCGTCCCCACATGTAGTGGAACACTAACGAAAGTGAACACCGCATGAATTAGAGAGCCATAACTAGACTAATTAGCTAATTTTAAACCTAGAATAGAATAGAATAGAAGAGAAGAATAGAATAATGGTTTTATTGTATTCCGCGAGCTTAAACCCATAATACAAAACCAGAACACATATTTGACATTTGAAAAAAAACAATTTAACTGTTGACTACTAGTATCCACGTGCAATACAAGGTAGTGCTATACCCGAGGGGGTAAGGAAAAAGCGTGAAAACCCACCCCTCCTACCTCACAGTGGGAAGTTAGCTAATTTTAAACCTAATTTACTCGGAAATCAAAATTAGTTAACCACCTCGGACCAGGGGCCGGCAACCCATTTTGAGCATGAGTGAATGCAGCTGCAATTACGATGATGAGTCGAAATTGGCATATGTTTACAGTGCCTTCCACCAACCTAAGACAAGCAGCATTGAAACATTCCTCAAATGTTGAATACTAATTGAATTAAAGCTCAGACGTCTCCATGCATCTGCACTCACTTTAGAAAGTGTGGAATTTCCTTTCTGGCCACAAAATAGTCTTTGTTTGTGGGAATTGTCTTCGGCTTTTGATTGGCTGCGGACCAACTTCGACCATTGCCGCCTGCAAAAATGAGTAAAGGAAGATTTCAATAAGGACTCGAGGGAACTTTTTGTCAACTCTTAAGATCTTCTGAAGGTCACGTTCAATTGCAAAATAAAATCAAACATTCTATGCACTGCGCTGCCATTGTGTTTAATATGCTTTTATTATCAGATTGAAAGTATCGAGTAGGTAATATAGTACTGCACTTGTTGAAGTCTATTTAAAAGCTGAAACAAGCTTCATTCATCTGAAAATGAGTTTAGTTCTTTAAAAAGTAAAGCGGTCAGTAGCAGAAGTCAATAAGTTCTCCTCTTCATGCACAAAATAGATTGTTTGATATAGTACATACAATCGGCAGTGACGATGAAGAAGCTACCGACCACACATTTCCTCGACGGGCGACGAATAGTCAGTACCATGCATTCGTGCAAGAAATTAATGAATTTCTAGCTTTAGCCGTACGATATGGACTAGTTACTCACATTGATTTACATGGAAATATGTTGCAACTTTGGACGCCTTGCTCTGGCCTGACAGCTGTGTTACATTGTGACGAGTTCAGCTCTTCACCGGATACAATATTCTGACAAATAGCACGCACTTCTTGGAGGCCTGAATGCAAAACATTGTTGACTAAGCATCAGTTTTGTAAAGTTATTGCTAATTGTAAATATTGCAGCTTCGATGCATTGAATCCTTTCATTTTAATTATCACACTGACTCAAAATCGACAACATGCTTTTCCGTCGGTTGAGTTTCTCTTCAGTTCAGTTTGCTTTCTCCATTGCCCGACTAGCCCGACCCACTTCATCGTACTACGACGTAATCACATAAAGTGCAATTTCAGGCCTTTTTGATTCCATTGAACGAAAGAAACCAATCCAACTCTTTCAAACTTAAGTACTTTTATGGCTTTTTTTATCATAAACCCATAAAAGTGTTCTCCAGGAATTCTTCGCTCATACCTCCACCACAAGGGGCAGTGCAGGGAGCAGTCGGAATGACTGCCCATTGGGTACAGGAAGATCCATCTCCACCGCAAACTCCACACTCGTCAACTGTCTTCAGGGATCCCAACATTAAATCACATCCAACTTCCTGCAAACCAAAGTGGATCAAACTGAATGGAATCCATTACGAGTTGAGTGTGGACATAAAATCATATCCTATGCAATAGAAGTTCTTAGTTGTTCAAAGAAATATGCACGTTAATTGACTTCACGAGTGCTCGTAACTTATTTAAATGGGTATATTCAAAGGAGTAGCCTGTGTTTTTGTCATGCGATTGTATTCAATGGGTGGGGTTGATAACAGATTATGATTGACAGTAAATTGTGACTAAAATATCTTGCATATTGAAAAGTTGGAGTTTGATTTCGTGCAAAATGCAGTGGCATAAAATTACATAATCCACAGCTTAACTTTTTTCAGCTGTATTGCGGAAGTCAAAATTTTTTAAAAGTTCTCATAATTTAAACAACTTCTAAATCTGTCATTTTCTAGTTAAAGTCCGCTTTGATTTTACTCCCTGATACCAAGGAAGGAAAGGGTTAACCCTTGTCTTCTCATGCTAGTCCCTTCAGTTTTATTAGTGGAGGTTGCACCCAAGGACATACGTCTATGCGGAGACTACACGACGGCAAAAAACGAAATAAAATATTGGCACGAAGCCCATCGATAAAAATCTTTTTCACTACTTTCTCTGGACATATAAACTTGGTTACAATTTTGCTGTTGTATAGTTTCAAACTAAAACTGCAAAACTTTGGCAGGTTGCCGCATGTCACATTTTCCATTGCATTTGGTAAATATGACCATGCACTATGTACACCGGTCAAATTTTATTATCTTGAATCAATTAACGCAATTTGTTTAGCAGTTATGAGGAGAACTAAGACTGTTTCAGGGTTACCTCACATTTGCCTTCCAAACACACACGCAATCCTCCTCCACATAAAATCCCATCATTCAGCTTGGGAGACAATTTAGCAATGAGTTCCGTCCCTTCAACCATGCAAGTTGTGAGGCAAGGCTGCTCCGGATCATCCACAGCTTTCCAAATCCGCGGAATTCCTTGGTCCGTGTCACCATCAAAAACTTTGCATCCTTCATCTTTGTAATCTCGGTACTCGGAGCAAGGCTGTTATCAATGGAGAAAGAATAGAATATTAAAATTTATTATGAAACTCCTGTTCCCTAGCTGGTACGTCAAATCCTTTAAGTCACGACGCCAAAAAAAGTCAAATGTTGACGTGAAATGATAACAATTGGAATATTTTAATAAAGTGATAAGTCTTTGTCAACTTGGAGCTCACAGTGTCCCAAATGTAAAGTCGCTGGGTTCAAAGTTCGAGGAAGAAAAGAAGCGAAGCGGAAGAGAAGCATGACTCAAGTCGTTCCCATCATTAATCAACTTTCTCTACGCCTTTATCTCTTTCCCGTGTAGATCTCTCCACTGGTTCTAATTGTCAGGACTTTGAGTTTTGATGGATTCATGAGTTCTTACTAGGATAGTACTTGCAAAAATTATAGCGCTATGGAAATCGCAGTTACTCGTTTCTAAAGACCCGCCAGCCTAGCTTCTAGCATGGCAAATAAGGCATTAAGGAAATATCTACTACATAGTTGCGATTCGCCTTTGAATACCTGTATGTTGCAAATCTTCCGTTGAATCCCAACTCCAGAACACCCGGTCAATAATTTGCAGGTTCGGAATTGTTGTGTAATTCCTCCATCGCAGGTTCGCGAACAAGGCGTCCATGAAGACCAGGCGGACCATTCAACCGCCTCTGGGATTGAAGCTTGGGAAGCGTGCATCTGGAAGTGGTAGAGATAATCTAGTAATTGAACTTTTATAAATACCTTATCATTGCTACTACTTTAGAATTCTTCTACATTTACGCAAATGAAATGCTATAATTTTTGTATTCCATTATCTGTTGCAAGTGGCAGCCGGCACAAGTAAAGGACTGGCCCGGTGTATGCATTCTTGTACAACTGTGATAGCAAATATTTATTTTGGTATTGTTACTCTACGATCCTTTAATAATAAAAGTCGAAACTTTTCGCACAAGCAGGTTTCTTGTTATGTAATTCTTCTGTTCATTTCCATTTAGTAAGACGTACAGGCATGGGCTTATAGTGGAAAATCCATTGTTAACTTTGAAATTGAATGATTTACGATATGACGTCCAAGAAAAGTTTTCTTCTTTCAATGAGTTTCCTGCTTCAGAAAATAAACCCGAGTGGATTGTAAGCAGGCGACAACCTTCTTATCAAGACAACCCAGAGGTTGACGCTCAAGACTGTTTTCCGCTCTGGGAAGACTATTTTTTCAATTTCAATGGATCTCTATTACAAATCTCAGACTTCATTTATTGCACGGGTCAAGGGACCACACATTACTAATCACCAAACTGCCTTCAACCTAGTTATGGACCTTTACTGAAGTTTTATTTATCTAATTTATTTTAAAATTTATCAAAAGACTTTAAGCCTATGTTTATTACCAACTAAAGTGTACGTTTGAAAAATTGAATTAACAGAAACGAGAATTCAAATGGCAAATTCAAATGTGGGTCAGTCATTCATTTAGCGTGTTTACCTCCCGTTTATAAATGAGGAGTGAACTGCGGAGATCGGGCCTAAAGCCAGAGTGATTGATTGCACAAGTACGACTTGGAAATTTCAATCCCAGTTGACTGAGTTCCTCGGCTTTTTCCATTCATGTCTATTTCTCACGCACTTTTCCAGATTCCTGGGCATTGTTTTCCCTTCCTTTCTCCCCACTAATGTTTGGCTCGTTAATTTTATCACTTTCTTTGAACAAGTTCCGGCACTATCAGCTACCAACATGCAAAAAAAAGTTTGGCGGAGAATAGTTTTGTAAGTTTTGGATGCAGGTATGCTTCTGCTGCGTAGATTTGCAACGCTATCCAATTCGGTGTTAACACTTCGGTGCCTAGACAAAAATTTCAATTTTCCTACATTTCATTCGATCATTTCATTGTTACATATGCTGTATGAATGGAACCGCTAAAAATGCAAATTTTCTACCAGGCAAAAGGAAAACATACTCGAAGAATTGAAAAAGTTTTGAGTTTAAAATACTCAGATGATGAATATTTTCAACAAGTAAAGACAGTGAGCCCAAAGAATAAAAAGGTGGCCTTCAAATCCTATTTTAATGCAAACACGCTGTGAGTGCTGAAACTGCAACTGCGTCGTCACACCCAACATTATGCATTCCAGGGCAAATTATTTTTTTCAAATATAAACTGCGCTTCTCAGGTGGTGTGGAACTATTTCTAGACCGAGTGAATAACACACCAAATTTAAGTTGATCTGAAATCAAATCGTACCAGCATAAAATCAGTTAATGCAAAAGGAAATTTTTGTAGGTTGACTTAAAGACCGTAGAATAAAATTTATTTATTGAAATTAATTACCACGAACTGAACAGTTGCAATCTGTTGACCAAATGAATTTGTTAGCTCTACATGCTTTAATTAAAATAGATATTATGTGTTCATGTTCAGAAGTTTGTGTTTGTAGTATATATAGTAGCGCATAATTCTGTGAAACAGAAACTGGAAATTTTTTAGCACAATCGTTTGGTTTTGGATACCGATTTTTACTCATAACAAAGCTGGG
The DNA here is from genome assembly GCA_036851895.1 of Orthonychiurus folsomi. Taxonomy (NCBI): domain Eukaryota; kingdom Metazoa; phylum Arthropoda; class Collembola; order Poduromorpha; family Onychiuridae; genus Orthonychiurus; species Orthonychiurus folsomi. Next base: position 2,180 of record JAAXYW010001556.1, on the reverse strand, counting down.
AAAGGAAAAAGGAAATGCACACACCTGAGCCATTTTAATGCACATGAAGAGAAGGAGCACGCACCACCAGCATTCCCGATAAGTAAATTTCTTGCTTCCGGCACTTTCACTACCCATGAGAACGGCAAATACCATGCTTTCAGGTTATTTGCTGATGATACGGAGTCCGGGTGCAAATTTCATTATATTTAGGAAATTAAATGAAGCCATATAACTTCATTGCAATGATGAAGAGAACAAGTCGAGTCCATTGTAATTGAATCACGAAAATTTGTAGCAGTCGTACAGAGCTTAGCTTAATTGATGGAATTTCTGGCAGCGTTTTGATTTTTGATGACTCCCAGCTTCTTCCTGGTTGAGCCAGCTGCGGAGATGCATTGTAGTTGCTTCATTTTGTTGGAAAGCTGAAATAAACCGCAAATTTCAATAGACTCAGCTGATATTTAATTGTTTTGTAATTAATTCATTGGGAATGAATTGCAGCAAATCGAGAGTGGAAATGCTTGATGTGACAAACCATGTAGTAGTAGCTTCAACTTCTCGTGTACAATGCAAGGAATCCATGCTAACAACCATCATTTACCACACTTGTCTGAAACAGACGCAGTTTCATGTGTAGCTAGCCGCAAATACAAATCAGTTCAGACTTTTTGACGGGACGGGGTGAGGGGTAGGAAGTAAAATTTTAAATCAAAAGCTAACGGGACGGGAACCCCTAAAAGTGTTTCTAAACAAAATCATAAATTCGCAAAGAATGTCCACTTGAGACAAGTGAAACTGTACAATTCCCTGCTGTCATGGTCCATTAAGGTTTCAATCCCTCGTGATCCTGATTCAAATTCTACAATAGGATGGCGGTGGGCAGACCGAGTAGAAGACTAACAGTGCACGTAAAATCCGTATTCTGGTTGATATGTTCCCATGTCCCGAATGATAATCATAAACTAAGGTCTCAGACAACAACCAAATGGTTTCTCTACGTATAATTCAGTCAACTCTCCCCGCAACCTCGTAAAGTAAAGCAAAGTGCTTTCACCCTCCGCTTCCTTTGTCTTTCGACTTCTGTCCTCTCCAAATCCTCAGTCCAAATGTTCCGAATTCGACTACATGAATGGGTGAGTAAAACAATGAATTTAATGTGATGCAATTCACGAGGGACGGAATACGAGCAGGAAAAGGCTGGGCGGGGGTTGTAATAACGTTCAGATAAAGCGCGATAAGCCAGGCAATCCTCCTCAACTGAATTCTGGTGTGCCAGTTTTTCATTACACAATGACTTTTGCCCAAGTCCCATGGACTGGAAGAGTGTCCAAAATTCTGCACTTTATGCAGCTGATACTTATGTGACAACTTCGTGATTTCAACGCCAGGTCAGTTTTACAAATAAAAGGATTATAATGAACAAGGTATGACAGCTTTTAAATGGTTGTTGAAGCGGTCATGGCCAAGTGCTTAATTTGAAATTATGTCTTACATATAGTCCTTGGTTGAAGTAATCGGTCATAACGCTCACATTCAAATCAGTAATGCTAATTCAGTTGAAATCGTTGACACTCACAACACAATGGAAATTGTTTTTGTATACCAGTTACAGTTAGTAAGAATCTTGCATGAAATGAAACTTTCCCCTTTCTTTCTATTACCGGCTAGTCAAGAGAAGAACGAGCACTCAACCCAACAAATGATTTGGAGGAACTGACTGGGCCGTGTTTGGTGAAAGTCTGTCGGTCGGGTTTTCTCCGTGCATTGGATTGGCTTATAGGCGCATGCATTTCTTTTCGCCCTCTACGACGTACTATGATGTATTCGTTGAACCATATCATACCATATATTTAGGCGAGCGAACATTCATTGTTTGTCATTATTTCATAGCAAAAATGTACTGAAGATACATGTATTCAAGAAACCTTGATAACATTAAATTGGTAGTCTTCTACAGGGAATTGTTGGTTTACGCATTTTGCATGTTATTTGTCCAAAACACAATTTTTAAATGGTAATAAATTAGTTAAGATTTTAAATCTAATTTTGTTGGAATTGTGCATAATGGGTGCAAATTCGTCCACCATTGTAGGGTCAGTTACCCATATAACTCTTATTGCCGATTTCATGTGACAATTCGAGCCAAAGGAAAATTGATTGTTGAACTTCTTTTGTTTTTGTACCAGGTGGAAAAGGAG
>JAAXYW010001555.1:0-20759 GCA_036851895.1 Orthonychiurus folsomi | reverse complement strand
CTTGCTCTTTCCAATGAACCTAGAATAAAGTCGCTGCGAGTTATGGTTTTGAAGTTAGAGTCATCCAAAGTCAGAACGCTAATTCTGGACCACCCTGTATATGCCTATTCGATTCTGTGAATGGGTGTCAAGCACACCACGCAAATTGCTTAGGTTTTTGTGGAAATTAATGCAAGGCAACATAAGATGGCAAGGAGACAGTTGTTTGTCCAAAGCAATATTACGGTTAAAACACGACAACGCTGCACAATGGATTTATGCATCGCTATGTACATCCGGGATTGTTTCGCAACAATTTTTTAAACCCATATAGTCAATTAATTTAATATATATACGCCACGAATAGAGCGGACTTTATATAATCAAGTGAATACCACAATCAGGTAAAATGTATTTGCACCGCGTGGTGTCCGTCTGTGGCCGTACTATCCCAAAACCCAAAGATGACGTCGAAGAGGAGGATTTTGATGAAGTTGCTCCAATGCAAGATCAGATTGAAAATTTAAGAGTTAAGATTACACTGAAAGGTAAAACCCTCTTGCATTTAATTTTCCATTTATTCCTGCATTCTGACATTTGTGTATTATTTGACTTATTTTAGAACAATACAATCGTGTTCTCCTTGAGAATTTCGAAGATTCCCGCGAAGGAACATCTCACGCGCTGCGGGATATGACAGATGAAAACAAATTGATAAGAGAACATTTAGTGGACGTTCTTAGAAATGAAGAAAATGCAGTCCACAAAGCATTGCGAGCCTACAGGTAAGAGGGTCGGTGTTATTTTCCTTTGCACGGACATCGGGCAGGTGCAATTGCGCCAGCCGAAGCAAGTAAAGTTATCTATTTTTTAAAGAGAGAGTAAAGATGAGAAGGAAGAGGGAGTATCGTTTAGCATGCTTTTTTCCATTTTCAATTTTTTCAATATTTCAAATATGTATGTTTGGTTTGGTTTTTTACAGACGATTCCAATTGGCCATGCTTGGTAGAAAAGAAGAGGTAAGCCTTCAATTTTAGTTTTCTTAAACACAGTGCTGCTTTCTGCTTTGAATACTGAATGCTTCTTGCTCTTGTCTTTAGCCATGTATCATTTGGCTAGAAGATAAAATATTCGATGCGAAGAAGAGAGCCAATTGCTTGCTCGATAAGCTGATCAAGGAACGGAAGGTTTTTCAGAACTCGGAATTCTTGGTTTCTATGATTGAGAAGTGGCCGCGGCCTGGAAGTCTCCCATGGGAAATGGCTGCTTTGATGGAATTTGAAAGGCTGGAGAACCTCATAGAAGATATTAAAAGTCAGCTGAAAACATCTGGACTTCAAAAATTTAATATTTTGAAATTTGAATTAACATAATATAACCAATTTTCAGTGAAGGGGGAGACAAGCTGGATATTGAATCAGAAGTACAAGAGCATTAGGTCCACGTTGATGGATGAACAAGGAAAATACTTGCCAGCTCTCGACGCTTATGAACATCTGCTAGGCAATCTTAAAACTGAGTGGAAGGAGCTAGAGAAGATGTTGGATGATGCAATATACGTAAGTAACAGTTACAATATCCGAAAGTTGTTATTCATATTATTATTATTCATAGTAGAACTCTGACATATACAACAATTCAAATTGTAGATCACGGATTTTCTTATGTCTTTTGCAGCTTAAGGATGAATCCTACTCAAACTTGCTTCTGACCGAACAAGAAGCCAAAGAGAATCGGAAAGCCCGAAGAAAACTAACCAACAAAATGAAAAAAGCAGTGGATGCAATCCTCGCAGAGAATCAGCGCAGAGCACCCGGTGCCGGTAAACCAAAACGGAGGGAATTTGACATGCTAAGACAGTCAGCAGACGAAAATAAGGGTCCCGACATCAACGAATTAATGGATGAAATCGACCGCAAATCAGAAATTTTGGCACAGTACAGAGACAGAGCACGAAAGTTGGTCACTGTCATGGCCGTAGAGGACCTTAATCGGATTCCCGTACGGTATGCGTTGCCAATATATTTTATAACCAATTTAGCATGAGATATTAATGATGTAATTGTAAACATTTCAGCTATAAATCCGTAATTGATTTAGGGGACAAATTGCAGGTGGAGTTAGACGCCAAGGAAGAATTTCGTAATCTCCTAGTCAAGCAGAGGGATCAATTACTACTCCTCTTATGTCAATTTCGCTATACCGGTCATCAAAAGGAAGTAGAGTGAGTACCTTTAAAATTAATGTGTGTTTAGACGAATTTAAAATTGATTGGTTTTGATTTTCTCAGGTACGAAGAGCGTTTAGCAGCCATGGAGTCCTCCGTTGATTTGACTGTCAATGACAGAAGTGAGGCACTTAAACGTCTCTCCCGCCTCGGGGATGTTACAGTTGATTTGCGCTTGTATTCCGTCGCAATCCTAGCCAAACTCACCGAATGGAAGAAAAGCTATCCTGCCGTCCTCCGTGAAGGTCGAAGTGATGGAAATTTGAAGCACCACTTGAAGAAAATATTCAGGAAAGTGAGGAAACTTATGAGAACGGTGAATGAGTATGAAGAGATGTTTAAGAACAAACCCAAAATAAGGAATTATGATTATTTCGTTCATTACGAGACTCCGAAAAGGTTGATCCGCGTCGGAAGTCCAGTCATCAGTACCGATGATGAAGACGGCTATGATGATGACATGTCCAATGCGGGGGTACCTACTCGAGAGGATATTAAAGCCAAAAGCCAGCGCTTCATCCAACTAGGCATGATTAAGCGAGGAGGGATTCGATAGTCAAAACCTAAACATATGCTATTTCACAAATAAAATGATACTTTTTTGACTTCAGGTTTTGAGTTAATTTAATTTCTAGCTCCTGCCAATGATCGGTGTTTATAAATTCAGATGTAAAGTAAAATTCTTGACCAAATCCAGCCAAAAAAAAATTAACTCAACCGTCTGGAAGATTTTAGGTGTCGCACCGGCACAGTCAATCGCGGCCTCACGTCTAGATTTGATTGCTGATTTAATATTGGCAAATTATGGCATTTGTTGTTGCGAATATTCAAAAAGTTGCTGTGGTTGACCTCTGTCGGTTTGATTTGGACGCAATTCTGTTATTTGTAGTGATGCGCGTCAGTTTGAATTTGTTCTGCTGCAATTGCATCTGCATAGGAATACGTCACAGCGAGCAGAGCCAACGGACGTCGATCGAGGCTTCTCTTTCCCCTCCCGCCGCCGCAGCTGCACACACAACAATAATAGACAAAACAAAATCAAATCCAGTCAGTCAGTCGTGTCGTATCTGACGAATAGGAAACACATCCAAAGGTTTTGAGAAAATTTGACAAAGTTATATTCTTACTATACTAACAAATATACAGGCGAATATTAAATTTAAGACCGCCCATTACGACGAGGAAATTAAATTGATTCTAGCTTACCAGGCCGTGGAAAATTTTATAGTTTCAACTTCAACTAATCATCATGTCTACATTATTCGGAGCCGACAACGACAATGGTAAGGATTCAGAATGAAACATAAAATTAATAATTGCATATTTGTGTTAGGCTTTACATTGGAAATAAGGCATGATATTATCTAAGTAACTAGTGGATGGCAGGCTGCAGGCATTGAGAGATGCTGGCTGCAGGCATTGAGACAATTGAGAGATGCATTAAATCGAACACTGACCATGCGTGCGTGATAAAGTGTATTGTATATTCTTATTCCAATTTTATCTTTTTGATAATTCCAATACAGCTACACCATGGGCACCATCTGGCAAGTCAGCCGTCGTTAAATCCGAAAGAAGAGCCGCATTAGGTGAAGTTTCGAATACTGTGAAAGCTCGCAGCGGATTAAACCAGAGTTCTGCTAAGAAACAAAATGTTAACAGTAACACTGCAAGTCGTCAGGTTTTGCATATCGAAACCGCTTCAACCTTTAGGGAATTCTGGTCGTAAGAGTACTTGGGCCACTCCAAAATTGCCCTCGCGTTTAGCTACAACTCAAGCAGCTGGTGTCAGAATATTTAACCCGGCAGCTGATTCTGATGGAATGAAAGGAAAGACTCCACTCGGAAGGTATTCCAAATCTACAGAAACAGAATTGTATTTGCCGAAATTCTGGACCCGAAGTATTGTTCCAAGAAAGAGACATTGCGATCCCAGTACCCGAAGAAATCAGAGAAGTCCGAGAAGATTCCGATTTGTGCCTATCCTCAAACAAGGATCTTTACACTGCTTCGGAACAGCTGGATGCAGTGGATTTTGAAGAATATGAAGGCAACTACCCAGAACCAGAACTAATGCATGTGGTGCCACCAGGTAATTTGTTTTGTATAGTTTAAATTTTGGATTTTAAATTAAACACTTTAATGAATTTCTTAAATAAACACAGGAGTTGCTGAATACGAGTACTCAAGACCAAGCCCTGAATATGAAGAAATGATCAGAACTGTGAGACATGAGGACATCGAACTGGAGCACCCTGAGATCGAACCTGCGGCTATGGACGAAGCTGAAGAAATTGCTATTAGCTACGACGAGCATGAATTTCGTCTAGAAACAGCAGAGGAAGGAAGCGGCGAGCAATGAAGTAAGTATCTGGATCTCCTACAAAATCTCATATCAGCGTAATCAATTATCTACAATTTGGATGTACTTTCACGATTTAACGCATTTATTTTATTTCAACCTGGATTTTTTTTTGTAACCGACACGATGCAATGAATGTACTTATGCACTCCGTAAATATGATTCCAATATGTGTGGTGTGATCTGTGTAATTCCATTATCTTAGCTTTATTACAAGTGCACTATTTTGAATTTCATGATAAGAATAGTGGAATGGACTGAATTAATGTACCCAACAGTGATACTGATACTGAACGGAAACCCTTAGGCAGCAAAATGTTATGTCATCGCATCTGAGGGAACGAAAATGAAGATGGTATTTAGAATTAAGTTGTAAGTAAAGAAATGGAAGTTAACTTATGGTGCGGAGAAGAATGAGATGAAATGTGGAATGGATTCCTTATTACCATTTACCATGCCAGACTTATTATCTTATCTTATTCAGGGTTTTATAAATGACTTGTATTGTACATAATTAAGTATTTTTATGAACGAGTTTTGTGAAAGAGCAATGACTTATGGACGAAACTTGTACCTTTTCCTTACCTTCTATAATAAGTAAATTTTTAACAGTATAAGTACCTTAACCTTGACTCCAGACCAAATGTATCTTGAATAGGGTCTGGTTCTCCATGTTCATTTATGAGTAAACACTAAATAAAAACAAGCAAGTGTCCACTAATACAACTATGCAGCTTAGCTTAGTACTCGTCCATTTTATTTGGCTAACTTTTTATTTATTTTCCACAATACTTGGCTTCATAAATACAGCATTATCAAAACGACTAGCTATCTATACGTGCGTGCTTGCCGGTGCGGTGGTACTTTTTGTTTTAGCATCCAGCTGAAAATCGAAATTATCTTAGAAGTTTATTATATTATGTAAAAATTGCAAATGAACCCAACCGTCAACCTTAAATAATTTTTTAATGTAAAGAAGCTCATGTGCAAATGATTAGAGTTGATTGAACCATAAAGTTAAAGTTAGTTTAAGCGGATTTAAGTGCAAATGGAATTGCGAATTGCGCGTATGGATAAGAAAAACACATCGGAAGTGAGCATGCGCCAGTGCGCACTCTATGCATGAGCGCAGAGTTGAGCTGCACGCAATGGTTGATGGCAGCACGAGGCGTGGCGTTGATTTGTACGGCAAAGTACGAATGGTTTGCAGACGACGTCGTCACTTTCCCCGTGTCATTTTTGGAGGGCACTTTTACTTCTTCATTCAACCGATTCCCACACCACCAAATTTCCTTCCTCACCCACAAGGCCACTGACCTGACTTGACCCACAATTTCAACATGACCGGGATTTCTGTTGCCCGACTTTCAGAAGAACGCAAGACTTGGCGCAAGGACCATCCTTTTGTAAGTCAAAGCACAAACCCAATTAGTTAGAATTATTACGACAGTAATACATAATATGTCATATGTCCATTGAACTCTAGAACATTTTTAACACCAAAACTAATTAATTACGTGACGTAAATATGAGGAGTCTGCGTAATTGTTGATATTCTTCTTTTCGTATTGAAATTAATAGTCAAAACATCTCACCCACAAGGCCACTGACCTGACTTGACCCACAATTTCAACATGACCGGGATTTCTGTTGCCCGACTTTCAGAAGAACGCAAGACTTGGCGCAAGGATCATCCTTTTGTAAGTCAAAGTACAAACCCAATTAGTTAGAATTATTATGACAGTAATACATAATATGTCATATGTCCATTGTCAATTGAACTCTAGACATTTTTAACACCAAAACTAATTAATTACGTGACGTAAATATGAGGAGTCTGCGTAATTGTTGATATTCTTCTTTTCGTATTGAAATTAATAGTCAAAACAGTAAGCGGAATGATAAATCAGCAAGCTGTGACTTTGGCGACTGCCAACTGACTGAAATATGATTGAGTTGATGAGTTAAGCAAATGAATCATGACATAGTGCAGAGTCTTAAAAGCGATCGTGAACAACTAGTTCGTGCTGTCAATGTCAATTTCCATGCGATTGTAATTCTCTACTTCAGTGTTCAGCATCTCCCTCGAAAAATGTTTGTGGTAGGAAGCGCAAACAGTCGGCGTATTTATTCAAAAATAAAAACCTCTGCTCTGCTGTTCTGGCTGGGTTTGCTGCAACAGTTAATTGCTAAATTACTGGAATTGAGTTTTGCATATTTGAAGCTAACACTAACCAGTGATTTCTTGGTTTGCAGGGGTTTGTTGCACGCCCTTCGAAAAAGGAAGATGGAACCATGAATCTGATGAATTGGGAGTGCGCGATTCCTGGGAAAAAGGGGGTAAGGTTTCACCGATTTTACTAGATTTACTTGACTGATTGATTGTGTAACAAAAGTGTTTTCAAGTACTGGTTTTATACTTGATTTGAAAATGTTTTCTATCTCAAGCTCGAAAGTCAAAACTATTGACGCTCAGTGCTGTTTGTACTTAAAACCTCACTCATTTTATTATAAAGGTTCAACTTTAAAAAAGACAAATTATTATAAAGAATAGAATAACACAAGCATGGTTATTAACACATCGGCATCGGCATCAGTTTTTAAACTTGAAAGCTTGGTGACTGAAGACTAGGACTAGGAGGCGAAGATTTATGTTATGTTTTGTTGGGACCTAGAAAAGGTAGGCATGTGCCCTGGTTAATTGTAAAACTTGCAATTGGATTTAAGGGAGTTATCACATTGAATTAACAGGATGGAAAGGTGCTAAGAATGGTAAGAGAATAGCAGAATGGTGATGTTTTATTATAAGATTAGATCCTCCTCCAGTTGTCGATGAGATAATGAAGAACCGGGGTAAATGCTGTGTAATTGGTAGCGAGGGTGCTGAATTTCCACGACGTAGTCAAACACAATCCAAAGGAAGTAGCACTGGATAATAGAGAATACTATGAATGGGGTAATTGCTTCAATCTTGACGGAATTTGCCATTAGCACGATTGTTAGGAGAAGAAGGAAACCCAGGAGGATGTAATTGAGAATGAGTGCTAATTTTGCAATACATACATTTTGCTGAAACGGCAAAGCACAATAGTATTAGGATCTTCTATTAACTTGTAGTTAATCAATTATTATTAGATAACCACCTTGGCTTATACTTACCTGGTTAACCGCAATCAGTAATTGCAATCCTACAAGAAACGTGAGCAAAATAGGCGGGTAATAGATCATGAATGCGACCCATTCATCTACATAAATTTAAAATGGGTGTCATTCAGTTGGAATTCACAGTTTTGCAGCTTTAATAACTGCAATTAACTGCTCGACTTCAGTCAGAGCAGGCTGTTGTCAAATCTCAATTGTAGTGTAATTTAGCTTTGATTGAAATAGAACAGATAACACTAATCTGGTTTGTTAGGAAGTGACGGATTCTTACTCATCATAAGCCCTTGAAGTGCTGATAACATAACTGATTTTGTAGCATTCTTTTCATAGTCAGGATACAGCTCCGTGATAGTTAAGCTCTTCACTTAAATGAGGATTGACGGACAAACGTGTTGTGATGAGGAATCCGATTGGGCCAATTAGCTGTACATGAAATATTAGATTAGATTGGAATTTGAGCACAGCTTTATACATAAGATTTTAGAGTTCTGCTATTTTAATAAGTACTAAGATTAATAATGTTTATCATTGAATTTTGAATTATTTGAAAGTTTTAAAGTATTCAGTAATTGTGTGATGAACCCTTAGTACTGAAGTATTTAATCTACTTAAATGTCCTAAAACTATGATGCGTTAAATAGGACCTCAAATATTTATACTTACAAAATTTACGACACCGACAATAGTTGCAGCAGTTCTTATGCCAAGACAGGGACAAGCCGTAACCATTTTGTAACAAATACTGTTGAAGTAAACTTGAACTTGTACTTTCAAATCACACCTGGCGCGAGAGGCAAGGTACTGACAAAAAATGGCGTTAAAAATTAATGACACATTCAGTTGAAATCTGGTTGATGTAGAATACAATAGTTGGGGTGCGTTACGTGATACTAAAGCACGGCGGAGGAATTTTTAGCAGCTCGGATGCTCATAAGTAGAATATGAATGTCATTAAGATTGCGATACAGTATACTATTACAGGTAAAGCTTCGGCTTCAGGTTTAGTGTGGGGAGGAAAGTGTAGTTAAGTTGGCAGCATGCGCTTTGGTTTATTTTCAATGACTCAACATTCAGCCCAAGAACTCAGGTTATGATAAACTACCATTATCCAAGTCAAGGATGATCTAAGTCATGCTTAGCCCTAGTGTATTCAGTAAATATGCATGTCTGTGGATGGACTCTGGCTTGCTAATTGTTATTCGTAATTCTCATAGTTTCTCACCTCTACCTCTTCTGAACGTGAAGATGCTAACCATTTACTGCAATTAGTCATCTTTACTTGGTTTTGTATTCCTCTCTCTGGAATTACTAATTAGCACTACTGTGCATGTATGTAGGAACGTCGTTTCGCTCTTTGATGCCTAAACTAAATAAATCATGAATGAAGTATTTATTCATTTTACAAATTTTCAGTTTTTGATTAATATAGTGGACCAGTACGCCATTCTGACGTGCTTGATGGTGTGTCTGGTATTGCTGGGTTTGGCATGCTAGTTACCTCCATTTTATGGGAGAATTAATTTAATGCCAATCCTTGATCTCATTTTTTTGAATGATGTTTTAAATTTGAATAGTAAATGTAGGAACACGGTTATGAATAAGCACAGGTGTTTGTACATTGTCACGCAGGTTCAATGCTGCGTGTCTGAGTTTGTGTGTGAATTGAATGAATTATCAAAGTTCAGTGTTATTTGCTGGAATGGAGGTGAAGTGGTGGTGAGTCGATGGGATGTGTTGTATATTCCGACACGTGTGCCTGTCGCTTGTAACTTATTTTATAATGCGTAGTTAGTGGTGCTAAACAGATGAATGCACTTTAATTATGCTTGAATTTGGCTTTGCTTTTATGTTGAGGCGATATTTGCCAATTTGATCAGGATGGACGACCGTAGGAACAATGGTTATATTGTGGATTGGCCTTGACATTATATGCGCTCAGAGCGGCTCTAAGTTTTTAGAAATTTAAATGACTTTAATGTTTTGGTATTTGGAAGGGTGTCAATTAGGGTAATTAGCGCCGATTTTACGTCAAATGTTTACATTGCTTGCTTGCATTTTGTGCTCTTGGGTAATAGTGTGACGAAGATGAACTTAAACTTAAAGTAGAAGATACGTTTAACCTTGCGCACACCGTGCAAGTGAAAGTGAACTAAATATTTAAATATTTACATTGCAGACTCCATGGGAAGGTGGTTTGTACAAAATTCGCATGATTTTCAAGGACGATTACCCAGCAACCCCACCCAAATGCAAATTTGAACCTCCCCTGTTCCATCCGAACGTCTATCCATCTGGCACTGTTTGTTTATCACTTCTGGATGAAGAAAAGGATTGGCGTCCCGCCATTACAATAAAACAAATTCTTCTCGGTATTCAAGATCTCCTCAACGAACCGAATATAAAGGATCCGGCCCAGGCTGAAGCATACACCATTTATTGGCAAGTTTATTTTAAAGAAAAGGTTTATTGTGTATTTATAATGTTTACACATGTTTAATTCTTCTGTTTGCAGTCAAAATCGTTTGGAATATGAGAAACGTGTAAGGGCACAGGCAAAAGCGATGGCATCAGCTGAAAATGCCTAGGACTTCACTACATTCGTCACCAGAGGACTTTTTTGAAATGATATTTATTCCCGATTTTGCACAATTTGGAAGCCTGACAAGGGGCAGGGCACAGTGTACATAATAATTAATTACGTTAAAAATGTTTTTCTGAAGTATTACAAACGGTTGACGCCATTCTCGTTTCTTATCAAAAAAAATATTAGCTAAATTCTTGTGCTGAATTGGTAAGTAAATCTGGTAATAAAACAAACGTTCTTTTTTGATAAAAACCAAATTTCCAGTGTTTTTATTGTAGGTCAAACTATGTTAGATCAAACTAATTAAGGCTAGTACATTGTTTAACCAATTGTATGTTCCTGGATTACCAAGAAGTTAGGCTTAAGTAACCCAATTAACTTATTCCGGAAAAATTACACCGAACCTTCAATAGGAACTGTATTTCACATTTCCCACTTTCTCGGGTCAAATTTGTCCATTGTCTTTGTTGATGTCTTCCGAACTTCTATGCATATTGTACTTGCATTTGCATAGATCCTAGACTATCTGCAAATGTTACTGCCTACTTGTTCGACTGCGTATTGAAGGAGGTAACTGGCAATAATGGACATCAATTTCATTCAATTTGGACATATTTCGTCTTCTGTTCTAAATACGATCTCTTTCTTTCTCAAGAGTTTCCCACCAGTATGGGCAGATTTGTCAAACCTCAATACCTCACACCTCCTGTTACACTTCTAACTTTTACTGATCGTCGTCTAACGTTTCTCACAAATTCTTTAAAATAAGTTCGATCCATCTAAACTAAATAAATGTGCTTTGCATTGCTCCGAATACAATGTGATCCTGCTCTTGGTACCACAACCATTACTTCTGAATGCTGTAGTGTAAATTAAAAGCAAACTGCCGGTAGTCTGTTGGCTGCAAAAGGTATAAGGTGTCGAAATTTGCAAGAATTGCCAATTTAATGCCTACATACACGCCATGCGAAGGAGTGTGGCAATACAAAGATATGCACATGAAGTACATATAAAACAATAAAATATCTCTTGTCTTGTGTCGTGGCTCGTGAATGGAGTATGGGGTTGTGCTACCATTACCATTATTCAAGGTATCAAAGTACTCCCGATGGAGCGAGCGTAGCACGAATGCGTTAGACTTGCATTAAATATTTCTACTTTGAGCCGAATAACATAGAGTTGTGGTGTGGTTTTGGATTTTTGCAATGTTTATCTGTATAAACCTTTGGGGTTTGGTTTTGGTTAGTGTTTAATGGACATGCGGATATCATGAATCGATAAATATATCACAACTTCAAATGTAGGCTAGATCGAGTGAAATATGCTAAAGTTACTCGCTACTCTCGTTCTAACCTTGAAATTTGAAAATCATGTTAAGTTGTGCTATAGTCTCTAGTACTATTGCACCTTACATCCGATAATTAACTTAAAGCTTGACTCTCGTAAATGATGGCTCCTTGTTTACTTGCTTATTCCACTAGTTAGCTAGTTTGTCAGCACACTGCACTGCTGGGCTGGACATTTATTCGTACTGTTACACATGCAAGCGTTAATATGTCCTTTGTCATAAAATAATGACAAGCGAGGCAAACGCATTTGTGGGGTAGTTTGCATGTGTAATCATTCAGTATACTAGCTATTATAGTATAGCTTAGGCCACGGCACGGGTTCTCGTACATTGTATAATATCACGGGTCATTGGAAACTGGAATGGAATAGCACGCTTCCAAATAAATGGAGGATAACTGAAATCGACCAGAGTTTCATAGTTCCAGAACAGTTTGACTTCCGTGGCCAGTTTTACTTATACATGGCGGCTATGCTGTGCTGACATAACGGGTCGACCATAGTCATGTATTGTATATTGCAAATATAGGCTTGCTATTAACGTAATTGATGTTTCTGAATTAGCACAAGAACACTTTCGCAAAAATATATGGCATCGGCAATTCCGCCTGGAAACATTCCAGACTTAAATACGTGTAAAAACAACTTTGCACCATAACTAATGATCACACATATATCAAGTGTACATGAGCATTTGCCCGAAAATGTGGTCAGACATCCAGCTTGAGCTAAACTTTCCAATTGACCAGCTGGGTCGAACCCATCCTGTTCTTTAGATACGTAAGCTATATACATGAATCAACGACTAGACTATATATCTTATCGATGCCCGCTTGATAACGCTTGACAAGCAGGCATTGATAACGATCCAATACCACCCGATATGCGCCTTCTCTCTTAAGTACTAAAATCTTATTAAAATAATTAAATGACAACTCAACATTCTTGCGTTTTTTGGCGTCCATTTCTGCTTGACGGCACGTTCTGGTGATTGTGTGTGTGCACTGCATTGCATTCGTGCGTAATTCTAAAATCTTTTTCGGTAGGCTCGCAATTCTTGTTTGTTCATCACTGGACCCTGAATGTGCAAAAATAAAAATAAGAAGCTGTGCAAAATTCGCAAAACAAAATTAAAATAGCCTAATCTGAACAAGCAAATTCACGGAGCAAATATTTGCTCTACGTTGTAAGTGTATCATTGGTATACCTGTTCATATGGGAAAACCTCATTGTGACACTTGGCACATTTCTGGAGTGTATTTTCATCCGTTTTCGCCGAACCCCATTTGGAACCACATTTCGTACATTTGTATTTCCCAAAAATTCGCCTTGAGCTAACACTATTATTGCTGTTTTGACCCAGGCTCTGTGCAGCCAATTTCTCTGCCAAAATGGTTTGTTCCTCCTCAATGAATTTCATCATGTCACTTTCGTCTGTGTTCTTGAAGAAATTTTCAAAGAAATCATCCGGAGACGGAGACGTCTTGCCCTGATTCCCGCCACCCAAACTACTGGCCCCCGGTGAAGACGATCCGTTTCGAAAAAATGGAAAATATTTACTAGTTTTCTCATCCCCGTCGGATTTATGACCATTTTCCCGACTACTGCTGGGGTTGTCCTTATTTCGTTTCCCACGCCGGGTTTCCACTTCAAAATCCGAACTGGTGTCATTTTCACTACTATCATGCCCGGAAGCTCCGACGCCGTATTTCTCTTTGTTTTTTCCTGAGGTTTTCTGTAACATTCGATTGTATTCCGCAATGTAGTGATCATACTTGCTTTTACTGCTCAATTTATTGGCGGCCATTTTTGGGCGGGGACCGCTTCGAAATGCTTGACCGCCGTCTGATTTGTATCTGTCGGGCTGTAGATTATTGTATGGCGAGTGAAATCCATTGTTGGACGTGGACGGCATACTGCTGCCGCCTCCATTAACGATTGTAGTTGTAGCCGCGTACGGGTTATGGATTTGCTGGGGTTGTGCTTGGAAATTTGGACGATTCACGTAGCCTACCTCCAACGGGGTAGGGGGTGTAAAATTGTGGTTGTGGGGGTGGCATTGGGGATGCAGCCACAAATCCTGCAGCGGCTGCAGCTGCTGCATTCGACTCACCACGCATCATGTTATTTGACAGACGACTGGAATTTTAAAAATGGAAGGAAAATCTGCATTACATTATTCTTAAAGTTAGCAGCTAGGAGAACTAATGACTCACACAACAGTATTTTTCAAATCGTCATTTTCTCGACGAAGTTGAGCAATTTCTTCACGAAGATTTGACTCATGCGCTTTACGCCGATTACTGTCTTTCCTGTACTCAGGCATTGAAAAGGAAGTTTTATATATAGAACAGTACGTAATAATTTAAGAATCGTCAATTGTATTATGAGCTCGGCTGAACTTACTCGAGTTTGTTGTACGATTTCTGGGATTCACGTGAATTTATAAACTGCAGCCTCTAATCGCTTGACTAACTCATCCTTGTCACTTTGGAGTTTCTTGATTCGATTATTTGCATCGTCCAAATCCTCTGATTGTGCATCCGTGGCTGCGTGTGGGAACAACCTGATTATATCTGTAGCCACTGTTAGGGTCTGATCACAATTTGGACAATGGCGTGTTGTCCAAACTAGGTCAAATATTAAACAAACATAAAATTGAAAGCAGCTATATCGTCACTTTGTTCAAACAACATTTGATCTCAAGTAAGAATCATCAATCTTACCTTCGCTTCCCTGTTTAATGAACCAATTTTTGAGGCAATCATTGTGAAATAAATGCCCACATTTACTTGTCAACTACAGGGCGTTCGGTTTTAGAAGTGTCTCCAACAATAACCGAGGACTTTGTCTTCTGGTAAAGCGTCTCATTACAAATGCAACAACCGTAGCCCATTTTCAGTTTAATTAAAATTCAATATTTCACAGTGCTAAACCAAATACATTGGGAATGCTATCAACGGTTCTGCTGAAGGCTGTATTAACTTTTGCCCCAATTTCGAGTTCCGATCTGCCCACTTAGGAGGCTTCGTGCAAATGGAGTTGGTGACCAGGATCTGCTTCACTCAATTCGTCCGCCATGCCCTGTAAAGGAATGCAAAATAAATTTTATCTCTGGGCTCTAGATAAAAATTTGTTTTCGCAAATAGGTGAGTTGATATGGGCTCCTCGTGCCGTGTGAAATTCCAGCAAGGCTGCTGTACAATTACACATGGTCATCTTCGATTTATGGGCGAATAACCATACAGTTTGTGGTTTGCATGTTATGCCGACGAGTCGGGGAAGACTACCTCATTTGTCGGAAATTGCCAGACAACATAGAGTGTCTAGTAAATCATGGTGAACAGTGAACACTCGACTTGATCACGTAGGAGAGAACAATCGTATAATCGATAAGATACGGAAAGGTTATTTGCATTTTGCGTCAAAAGTTTTAAAAGTCAAACAAGGTAAATGTATGCATTACTCGGTTCTATAATCTGCTTGGTAAATATATAATGAAGCTGGTAAACCGGTCAATGGTTTAGTCACGTGTACGGATATTAATGGATCTGCTTTAAAAAAAATACGATTGTAATACCTGTGCCATATGCTAAAGCATATGTGCTCGGAAATAAGTAAAGGAAATGATGCTGGCATAATCTTTGAAAGTGTACCATTACCTTGTATTGTTATTGCCTTGTCTCCACCATATAAAATATAAGATGAGTGAAATGAACGAACCCCACTGAAATGTTGTTTTAGATACACATTGCAAAACTTTTAAATTTACTCTCACAAACGTTTCCTGATTTCTTGTAGTTTAAGCTCATTTTAAGGAGTACAAGGGCAGACAAGCCAAGAGCTAAGTAGAACAATAAAATTTGCAGTATACCTACTAGACAAGGAGACAGACAAGGAATTGACTTGAGAAATTATTCTGCCATAATTCACAAAATGCAATACTCATGACTGGGCAAAAATTTCATTTGTGGTTTATCTGGAAAAGCCTAATTTCCGGTGCTGAGCGCGAGTGTTATCTTGTGTGATAATTAGCTAGGTCGTTCGTGTGATCGTGTGTAATTTTGCGCTTTTCTGTTTTCAGCCACCAGAAAATCAAGCGAACTTCTCTTATACAAATACGAAAGACAAATTTATGAATTTATTTTATAAAGTACACTCACTTCATGAGTAAAAAAAATTAAAAATGAATTATGCACAAACAAGTAAATATCGAAAGCGTCGACTCCATAAACTTGGCCCTAACTCTACCGCGCAGTACTATCTGTTGCATGTTCATGTTACTAAACCCTGAATCGCAAATTGTGTATGTTGAGTGAATACACCATCGCAGTGATCGATATTTTATATTACTAAAATTCAGCTACCGTCTCGGTTACCAAAAAAGTAAAAACTATTAAGGAATCACGCGGGTAGCGGGATTAGTGTGTGGTGTAGTGTGATTAGCGGGTATTATATTGGCCGCTAGCTTGCTGCTAAAAACTCAACTATGTTTGTTGACGTGGCAAAGATGCCAAGAATAGTAAATTCAATATAGGGCATATCAATTCCATTCAAATGCTTTTCAAAATTAACTCGGGTCCGAATTCCTGGTATTTGTGCTGCATTTTAAACCAAATTTAATGTCTAAAGGTTAAGAATTGTAAAAGAGCTTTAGTTGAGGTTAGATACATTATACTTACTAACTTATGATGTGGGATGTGGTGCAGTGTGACTATTAAAGTGATGCGGTATAATTCATTAATGGGTGAAATTATGGTTTTCTAAATGCCAATTTAACTATTTGAAATTTACCTTGCTCAAACCATCAACTGCTGTCCATCGCATCGCATCGTTCTAATTAATACTCGCGCGTGTTTGAAAGCCGGCTTAGGTCGTGTGATTTATGTTAAAGTGATTGTAAATGTTGCGTTAATACTTCTCAAAGCGAATTTTATGCTCAACTCATCTCGAGATCAGATTGTCATTTTCAGATTTACTAGCTCATTTGCATCCAATAAACTTCATTCAAATAGTTGATTTTACGGACTACTTCAGTGCGTTTATTGAGGTCCACACAAACTGCATAACATATCAAACCTGATAGCTTCCTTTTCTCGGGGCATTACGTGACAGCAAAAAAGCCGCATGTTTCGAACTTCAAAACACGGCAGTACAATGTATACGTGCAGTTTGAAAAGCTAATTAGAATCATTCAGTGAATTCAATCAGATATACAATACAGCACTTGCAATTTAGGCAAGAGGGAGAGCTGCTTTTGTTAAAAATTAGGGGAAATCACATAACATCTATTTGTGACATCTTTTGAACCTAACAAATCTCGGGTGGCGGACCTAATAAAAAAAGCTAGCAAACTCGGATAAGGTAAAACCAACTTAGAATTTAGGTTAGCAGACACTTGACATTAATAGTAGTGATGGTTTATAGTTAAATATTATTTGAGTATGTTATATAGGATCTGACAAAATATTTGGCTTACGCCCTGCACTCCTGCACCGACCGAATGGCAATGGCTGTGCAGTAGCGCAGCCACCTGTTTGCTCAAGGCACAATTAGTTTCTTCAAAAACAAAATTAAACCATTCAAACTCAACTAAAGAGTGGGAACGTTTTTATTTCAGACCTGTCGTGCCGTGCGTATCAAAGTGAATGGAATGATTGGGCACTAGCCAGACAGTAAACAGCTTGGACGCAGTGTCTGTATACTTTGGATGTGAAGTGAAGATAATAATTGATTGAAGATTTATAATCAGCGGTCGTCCAGTTGTAAAGTCAAAAATAGTGGGGCGACTGGTTTAAGCACAAAAGGAGGAACGGGAATGCGTGAGGTAATTAAAGCTTATCTAAACTTGTTCTGAAACGCTGTCAGTTTGTGCTCACTTTGATGGCTAATATCTTAGTAATCTTGATGTAATAATCAATTAGTGCATTCCAATATAAGAACTGTCTTTCCTCTTGGCTATCTGCTTGGTTTTATTTTGCGCGAGGTTGAACCATTCACCGTTAATTGGCAGCCTGCCATTATTAACAAGGAAATCTTGCTCCATTTTGTTTTAGCAATATTTTGGTAACTGGTACAAGACACCGTATTCGGATGAAGGCGATCTATCTACTTGCGGCAGTGTAGTGTTCGGCTAGGGGTAATACCTTTGACACGTTGCCAATCTCGTCAATCAATTGCGTAGCTTTAATCCAAATTAAATTAGAAGCCACGTCGTCAACTTACACATGTCTTGTCATACCGTGCGTGCGTGAATAAGAAATGTTTCAACAATAGGCAGTGAATTATGCAAATCAAATAAATGGCCCATCTTAGAACGCGTAAGTGTACTGGAAGACAAGATTCACTGGATAGTAGACAAGATCAAACAAGTATAATGAGGCTAATCACATCAAGGTTGTACATGTTTGTTTGAAATTGACTCCATTAACTTTCTTTTCAGGTAAACCTATCAGAAGCAGTACGGAAATTGAAGAAATGAGACACATTCTGCCCCGATGGAAAGTTAAAGGGAAACTGAAAGTGATTTTGTTTTTCCTGGTCACATTTTCAACTTTCTTCATAACATATCAATACTTGTACTACTCCAGTCTGAACGAATATCAAGCTGAGGAAACCAAAGCCCTTCGTCAACTTAATTTACAACGACGTTTGGAAAATCAAAATAAAGACGACTTAGAAATCAAACGTAAGCCACGGCCTGTAGACCCTGAACCAGTGAAGACAACGATAGCAAAAATCGAAAACAAAGCCAAATACATTAGCCCTGTTGCTGATAGCAAGGTCAAGGGGAAACCAAACTTTTCTCCCGTGCTAGGTGTTCCATCTCAATACTGGAATTTATACAACAAAGTCCATGGTGGAAATAAATTCTTTCAATGTTTTGGAACTGGAAAGAAATTGATATGGAGCAAAGTGAACGATGATTACTGTGATTGTCCAATTGATGGAAGTGATGAGCCCAGCACTTCAGCTTGTTTAAATGGGCGATTTTTTTGCACAAAAACCAATACCAAGTTTCCAGGTTAGTCTAATCTTACACATGCTACTTTTTTGCTGAATGTACTAAATTATAATGTTTGAACTGCATGCAATAGCTGGACGTTCTTCTTCTCATTTGATTTGATTTACTTTAGATTTTTACTAACGCGTTTGAATTCAAGAGGCTTCTGTAATCAAATAAGTTGGAGGAGATTTTGTAATATTTTGCTTGAGACTTTCGAAGAATAATTTTACTTTGTTTAGCTTAATTTTTAATTTACCAAATTATTGTAATTGTAATGCGAAATAATTCTGAATTTCAGAGGAAATACCTTCGTCTCGAGTGAATGACGGGTTCTGCGATTGCTGCGACGGATCTGACGAATATGAAACTCTTATTTCGTTCAAAGTCATCTGCAAGAACTTGTGTTAGTTAATCCCACCAATTTACCGAAAACAACTTAGAAACTTTCGGAGCGCACCTCAGTTAAGTGTGACACTTTAGAACTGTAAACGAAAAGTATTTTCCGGGCCAAGGCGTCTGGCGCTTACGGCATTGTAAGAATTATATTTTCCCAATTGTGATTGTGAATTTAATTATTAAATGTGAATAATGAAATGACCGAGCCCCATTACCCCATTTCTGACGGCCAGGAAAGTGTGCTGTTATCGTGATTCGTGATGTACAATTCGAGGTGTATGATACAACCTTGACCGAGTGGGAAGTGTCCCTTATAAATTTTACTGTCGAAAACAATTAAATATTAATTTCAATTCATACCGCCTCAAATGTAATTAAATCGATTGGCATTTTCGCGTTATGTGAACTATGTGCAAAACATAGCCTACTGTAAGGGTGCCCGACCGAACAGGATTCAATATTTACAACACAAACACAAAGTGATAAATATTACATGGACTCTGGAATATGCATAACTTGCGTGCCAGAAAACCGTGCAGGAATCGAATGGGGTGTTATAAATGTGTTGCTTGAATAATAGGTTACAGAAAAATTAACAGAAAATGAGTTCCAAGCAAGTTCTAAGTTCAGTTTACAATCAAATCCGGTCCAAAATTTTGGCTACTGGGCCAATACCTGTAGCGGACTACATGCAAATGGCTTTGACCCAACAACAGCACACTTCTACAGCGGGGGGTTCAAGAGGCGGATACTACATGGAAAGAGACGTTTTTGGTCAACGTGGGGATTTCATTACTTCACCAGAAATCAGTCAAATGTTTGGAGAGGTTTGCTCAGTTTTAATATCATATTTTTACTTGGAAAGTATATACATCTTTTGTACTGGTATTGGTGTACTTGGCAAGTACTAGTAGTAGATTCTCTAATACATACATAAAGTTGTCACTTCATGATTTTATTGCATGTGCATTTGATGTGGTAAATAATATTTAGTCCACTGCCTTATGTATATAGAGTGTCTCATTCGTCATCCTCTCCTCTACGTCGTAAATTGCTAGCTTTAAAGCCCGAATAATACACCAAGTCTATTTATTCTCCGCCTCCTATCTTGTTGCTATCCCAAGCTCACGTTCGTAAATCTGAGAAGTAGTATTGAAAACGCAGTGAAAATTTGAGAAAAATCGATAATACATGACTTGGGTAGGGTACACAAGGCCAGCTCCTTAACTCATCCTGCTTGGCCAGGCCAGGAACGAGCTTTCCCCTGTCTCGTTGTCATGTCACTCCGAAATCGGATCAGGGAAAGTCTTTTTATTACTTGCCTACCTTTTTATCAGGAAAGCAAAGGAGACAGTACAGGATGGAAGGCGAATAGTGGAGTCTGACTCCATTTGATTTCTCCAAGTCCAATCCAATCTATTCTTTCCTCTCTGTTGGCCTTTCTACGTAGTACATGCTAGCTAATTTACTTTGCTTCGATTTGAGGGGGACATGGACATGGAGAGGGTAAAGTATAGTGTGCGGCTAACCCTGAGAAATGAGAACCGAAGCTGGGTTTGGTAGCGAGAAACATTATACAAAGAATATACAGATGCCAATTGCCAAATATACTTGCCCAACTTAATGGGATTGATATGATAAACAATGTAATTTATTTATGCCAAAGTGCTCTGGCTTGGGGTATCTGGCTCGCACT
>JAAXYW010001554.1:0-20766 GCA_036851895.1 Orthonychiurus folsomi | reverse complement strand
TCGGAATCTTGGACATAAATAACCTCCGAGCAATCTACCTTCGTTTGCCTGATTAGAGCTGGACGACATGACGAAAGTTCTGTTTTAAAACTAACGGCCTTTTGAGGGGTAGGGGATTTTGAAATGGATTCACTTTTGGCACAAGGTCGATCAAAGGAATCATCACTATAACAGCTAGGATGAGGGGAAAGTGTTCGTAAAGACGTGGAAGATCCCGAACCTCCAAAGGATCTCATCACATTTAAAGTCACTAATCCATTTGGAAGATGAAGCTCGACGGTTTCCTGATTTCCATGATTTGAATGATGCACACTGGCTTGGACACTTCGCAGTACGCTATCATCTGAAGGAATACTTGATGAGCATGCTGGAGGGGTCACTAATCCACCGCTAAATCGATCACCCCCCGTAACATATCCCTCTGAGGCTGTTGACACATTTCGATAAAATGCTCTAGGCCTTGAGGATGAGGTGGGTCGAGTAAGAAAAGTTTGAGTGGATGCAGTCAGACTATTGGACATGAAAGGTACAACTGGAATTGAGGAACAGTCAACAGACATTGTTTGTCTAAATGCCGCAGGGGTTCTTCCTACACGACTTTTGGAGGCATGTGGGGCTGTCCGAGCGGATCTTGAAGAATGCGGCTGCTGTGGTGCTGCTGTATTTAAAAGTGATGGAGCGGATGGGCTTCGATGTAGCTGTTCCACCTGCGAACTGGATATTGAGGTGGAGCTTCGTAATGTTCTGAAATTTCAAAAATATCAAAGTGTTTTTTTTTTACAATTTGAAAATTTGTATATTTTGAGAGCAGTTGTAGGATAGATCACTTTAGCAGGGCTAGGGGATCAACATAAAGCAATAGTGGGCGAAGGCAAGAATATGGCATGAAATATAGTTCCTGGAAGTATTGTGTCGCACCTAGAAAACTTTCGAAATGTGTCCATAATAAGCTTCTTATCAAACAAGTGAACAGTACTCAGCGACATTGCGGACCCATGCGTTTGACTCGCTACACTTCGAACATCAATATTTTTTACACGAGAGCGACATGCCAGGGGAAATACATTGGATGGGGAACTGCTCGTCGCACCTAGTATTGCTGGCCCAACTTTGGCTGCACTGTCACGGGCTGGAAAACAATGGAATGATTTATGATAAATTCTGGCACGGATTTTATTCTTTTGAGTTTTATTTACCTTCAAACGTCATCACACACGTTGCCACAATGATGAATCCTACAAATTGAAATATGGTTTTAGTGCAGTAGTATTATTTCCGTATCGCATAAGTTTTTATGTAGCAATGATAAAGGTAGTAGCGTGGGATGGTACTCTTCAAATGGGTTACATTGAGAGGTAGTAGCTTGTTTGATTTTTTTTGGTTTAGGATTGACCACTTTCAATTAAATGCTTCAAGTAAATCTGGACTCATAATGTTTCCTATCACATTTGATAAATAGGCTCGCTTTTCTACTGCAGTTAGTACACTTCATTTCTTTTAGTAGTGCTAATTATCACTACTCACTATATACTTGTCAACGGCTTGACATAATACAGCCCTAAAATGTACTACACAGCGGTTTTCAATATGTAGCAATGATAAAGGTAGTAGCGTGGGATGGTACTCTTCAAATGGGTTACATTGAGAGGTAGTAGCTTGTTTGATTTTTTTCGGTTTAGGATTGACCACTTTCAATTAAATGCTTCAAGTAAATCTGGACTCATTGTAATGTTTCTTATCACATTTAATAAATAGGCTCGCTTTTCTACTGCAGTTAGTACACTTCATTTCTTTTAGTTGTCCTAATTATCACTACTCACTATATACTTGTCAACGGCTTGACATAATACAGCCCTAAAATGTACTACACAGCGGTTTTCAACAAAGGAACCGAGGTGCTCAATCAATTGGATGAAATGTGCTTTCCCCAAGCTTTCACTTTTCTCTGGTTTCATTCGCTTCCCTGGCCACATTTGTTTCATTCAATAATTGCACCCTTACGCACACATGTGCATCGATCCAGATGTGCCCTTTCTTATTGCTATTTGATACGATTTCATTTCAGCTGGACTTCAAATACTTAGCCAATGCTTGGCGGCCAAATCCTGACCTCATTTGGACAATGTAATACAAAACTGTCAGTTATATTTGCTTTGCTGAGTGTGCTCGATAATTTAACGCGAATCTAAATTGAAGTTGTCAGCGTCAATTTTTGGTGTGATTCTTTTGCTGATTGATTTACTTTAATTACTTTTCTTTAGTGTTTATAGGACAAAGGAAGCGCCATCAATGGGTGTCCGGTATCATTAACCATTGATCATGCATAAAACATTTCCGTATGTGGCAAATTAATCCAATTTGCAGCAGTTAAGACATATAGTTGCATATTTTCTTTGTGAGAGGGACGAAAAATATTACTTTTTATTAGCAATAGTATTAGCCCTCGCACAATTTTGAGCAATACTCGTCATTCATTTGTCATCGTGCTTAAATATAGCTATAATCACTCTCCCGAAGCAAGTCACCAGTTAGAGATAGTCAAAAGGGGATTAAATAGTAAACTAGCTTAGGCAAACCTTTTTGGAAGATTTAGAAAAAAACGTTCTATATTTAATGTGAAACCCAGTACGTAAGCTTAATAGTGTATTTCTAAAATGCTCTCACCACCAACACCCATGACGATCGGGCCAATGTAGGATAGCTTGCTGAATTTGGCAGATGGTCTTGACGGGTCAGCATGATTAACGAAGCGGTCCGCGTCCGTGGAATTTCTTGCGTCAAACAAACCATCCGAGTGAAAACCTACAGAATGTTGTTACAAAGACGAGAAATTTTTAATTCATTTTCATTCTTGTCAGAATTGTAATGGTTAGGCTAGGCATGAATCATTTTATCAATGTCACTTCTCATTCCAAAAGGAAATTGATATTACACGATACACGCACATTTCAAACAATATTAAGCAGCAGGAAAATACAAACAAGGCTTGCAACTACTTTGACTAATCAAACTCCGAAGAATCCAAATTTAAGGCTGATACGAGAATCCAATTTCCTAGTTCAAATTTCCATTCCATCCCGTTGAATTTTTTCAACCCCATCTATTCCATTTCCACTAGGAGGCTAAGGCGGAACGGAAGAAAGACAATGGACGGAAATATATCAAAGTCATTCCGACTGAATAAACTCAGTAAAACTTGTGTCGGGTTGGATTGCGTGGTGTCACTTTCAATTCCTTCAGAAAACAAGAGACTTCAACTCCCTTGCAGTATTTATACACACAACTCGCGCCTTATTTACAGGTATTCTCCTGAGGAATATGCTTGAAAGAAGCTTGCTGGAGTCTCCTTATCGATTTTTATCATCTTCTTTTGTGTGTTAGTCGGAAAACCCTTGTAAAACGCGTTGGGGTACTGCGAAGCGCAACCAGTTGATCAAATTTAATGCAAGGGTCCAAAAAATGTGAAGGAAATGGCATTGTATTTGCATTGTGCTTTTTGCAACAAAAAAAACGATTCTTTGAAAAATCAGAAAAACAAATTTGTGTTAAATATGTGAATATTATCACCACGTATTTTTAATTCTTGACACCCACTTTTCCGCATGCAATAGCACACAAATGTGAGTTTGTAATTTATGTTAAGCATCTAGCCACATTTCTGGCACTCTTCCTTAGTCGTCTCAACCTTGGAAGGAGGCGTTCCGGACGGAAGACATAAAATATTACACGAGTACTTGGTGAAGCAACGGTCCAGAAATTACGATTACAGCCCACTCTATTTCAGCATTAAATCTCACGGGTTTCAGGTCCGCTTGGGGACAACAAGGATTTTCACTTCCAACGCATGACACCTACATTCCCTCCTCAATTTTAATTAAATTGGGGGGAGCACTTGGGGATTTCCTAAGTAAGATATTATTATTGTGTGGTCAGCCCATCTAATTCTCAGTCCATTTAAACTGAAATTAATGGAGATAGAATAATAAATTAAGAAAAGCTGAGCTCCTATGGGTGTATCCGTCTCTATCCTTTGCCTATGCAAGATGTTAGTCGAAAGCTTCTGTAATTCATTTGTCCTTTCATCCGGAACTTCAGGGGGAGTTAAATTACAACAAAGCATTTTGTACTTGCAAAGAAGTTTTGTAAAGGGCCACAAGCTAAAATCCCAAACCACCTCCTCCCCTTGACTTCATTTCTATCTCAAGAGAGGAGTTTTCATTCTAATCTAAGAAATGAAGTAATCTCCTGTACACTCGCCTCTGCGGAGCTAAAGTCTTGAGGAGGTAATGTCAAGCAGCTTTCTCTTAAGCTTGTCTCTATTGATTTCTCCATGCCCTCCCCTCTCTTATCATGGCCTTCTCATAAGTTGCTGACGCTGTTGCTTCTTCTGCCTCAAGTCCTATCCTCTTCCCCCATTTCTAACTTGAACATTTCAACCCCATCCAACTACCTGCTCGTTTATCACTTTAATAAGGTAAAGTCCAGGCCATGCTTTGAGGATTCCTTTCCACACATGGCTCGCGGAATTAGATGGGATGTTTCTGCCTGTGCCTGGGCATTTCTCTCGAATCCCCGCTTGGCCGCCAAATGCAACATGTCTTGAATTTCCAAGGCTCGAGGCCACTCATCTGAATTTTTTATATTTTGTAGTTTGAAGTAAACTTGTTTGGGAAGGGACTTATGGTTTTTGCTTACAAAGTTTTCCAAATGCACTTGGATACTTCTTGCTGAATATAAGGATTTGAAGTTATTGGGGCTGATTCTTACCATTACAGTTGGAATGGAACATCACTAATGTTGCCAAAATAAAAGGAATGTGATTTCCTTCTTTTTGTAGACAAACCATTTTCGCATTCTATGTTATCGAATGGCCCAATAAAGTCATAATATGACACTCGATGTGACTAGCACCCCCAGAAGCAAAGGAATAAAGTGTGACACCCATTCTGCCAACACAAACATCTTAAGCTATTTCATGAAGCAACCTGTTGAATTCCTTTCAATCCTTTCATCTTCCACGGCATTTAGTGAATACTGGTGCAAACTGAGGCGCAACACGTTAAGTTTTTCCTAGGAGATTTCTAGTTACTCAATATGAAAGCTTAAGAAATCAAAAATCCTGTTCGTGCATGGAATTAAGCTATTTTTAAGGGACATGAGATAATCCTCGGCAACAAGAAAAGGACAATCTTGGACGCAAGACAGAAGTCTGACGTGAAACGATGGGCTATTATGAAGTTAAGATTGAGATTAACGACTCACCAAAAACACACATCGCCACTCCAGCCAGAAAGAGTACGATCCCCACGAATTAATGCTTTGCAGGCGTGCCAAAGGCAATTTGAAGACATCTGCCCTCGCATCCCCTGCAAAATTAATGTAAACGACAATGTCAGAAGTTAGAGGCCATTTTCTCCAAGTATTCTTGCATGTGTACTTTGTGAAGGAACAAAGAAAAGCCAATTGTGCTCCAGTTACAGCGGAACGTGCTGTAGTTCGCATCTTTCTGGGTGCATGAATAAATTATGGTGATATAATGGACACCAGGCGCACATCTCTTGGGTTTAAATTTGAGTTACAAAATCCATGTGCAGAATGTAATTACCGTTGTAATTATTCCTTAGATATGTAATTGATATGAAATGGCACTTATTAGAATTGCTGGTCAACCAAGCAGAATTGAAGCGCCCTTTCTCCTACCTTAATCCTTCACCAAGGAGAATAAAAAGAGTCAATCACGTGTGAACCATATTTGTAGTAGATTTGGCTTAAATTTCCTGATACGTTTTGCAAAATTAAAAGCTTTCACTTAAACTTTGTTGTTTTTCGACAAACAAAAGACAAATTCATTTCCTGACATGTACAGAATCTAAACTCCACGTGTAAGCTCTATAAATTACAAGGTGTGCTAGAAATTTGAAGTTAAACTATGACTAGTAAGATAAACCTAATGGATAACTATAGTAGCTTCATTTATCAGTGTGGATTCTGAATTATACCTTAATTTGTCTTAACAATCTTACACTCCTCTGATTGATTTGTAAAATTAAAATTAGAGTCTATCATTTCATTTCCTGTTGCTCTCCAGTCATAATTTGGTATATTATATACAGAAAATACGTGTAACATATTTTTGCCAGTCTGTAGTGTCTGGACGTGTCCCTGCAAATTTGGTCTCGTCTCACTCTATTCCGGAGACGAAAGGTCTCAGCTGGACGTCGTGCTCTTATTCATGACTACATTTTAGCATTACACAGTCGGGGGTGTTGTCACTGATTGATTGCATTCCTCCGTACCCTGGCACGTTTTACATGAAAAATGAAAGCGTTTCCTTCTGTCGAATGCACTAAAATCTCAGGGTTACAAACTCAGGGTCCACGTCAGTTCTGGCACAGCGCACAGTAAATTTAATGAGGTTGTCAAACATGTCGGTTTTCACATCCAAAGTTTGCAATTCCGTTTTCCATACAAGAGTTTTCCCAATCCATTTTTAGCCCTGAATATACGTAAAAGCCCTGAATCCAACTCACCTGAATATTCCACATTATTGGAGGTTGACGGTCTTTACTACGAAGACGTGAATTTGCGATGAGACTTGCTCTTCGATTCGATCTGGCTCGGCTGGCACTGGACGCCATTGTAGTCAATTTACTTGTAGAAATTGAGCACACTTATTCAGAAATTTAAAATTTCTAACAGCTTTCTTGGTGAACTTCACATTTTCCGACTTAATTTACTTTTTCGACAAGACACATTACACTATGCATTACCATATTCTGTATTATAATCACAGTGAAATGGATTGTCTTTGCACAAAACAATTGTAAAGACATTTCATCACCATTGCAGAAATTCCGCATTGAAGTGTTGAATTAGTATCTTGAATGGCGAGAAATGATACCTTCCAAACAGCTCCACTGGGATTATTATACAAGTTAATCACAACTCTCTAGATGTTAATTTCCTTGTATGTGGGAATTCCATTCCATTCAAATTAATTTGCAATCCCGACACTTAATACTGTGGAACTCTGAGTGGTGAGTGTTCCGTGGTTTCGGGGGGTAATAATAATGATGAAGTGTTGCGTGAGAGAGATAAAGTTGTATTATTACAGGGAGCGTGGGTTTGTGGGGAAGGGAGCCGTGAAAGCTTTTCCTCGCACCTCGTGTTCCTCTTCGCCTGAGATCTACTCTGATTGAACTTTCACTCGGTCCTTGCTTTCGACTTGCTTTGCACAATGTTCCCGTCTGCCCCTAATGCTTTCTCCCCGAGAAAGGAAAGAGGGATGAGACTTTCCCTGCATTGAGGGAGAGACGGAGAGGACTGGAGTAGAGCAGATCGTTAGATGATTTTGCAATGCAAGCCAATGGGTGTGCAATTCTTCTTTTCCCTTGGAGGCTGGGGAGCGGAGCTGCTGCGTCGTGTAGTATTTGGGGAAGAGAGACTTTCTCTTATTTCCTCCAAACCCCGGCCACCAATGCCTTTATGCTGCCGTATTTGACGTTTATCCAGGAACGAATACGATTTTGGGCAGAAAAGGAATGCGATGTAGAAATATAGAAAGGGACAAAGATTTGGGGGAAGGGAAAGCTGGGCAGCTGAGCTACAGGTATAAAGGTTGGAGTCGGGCGGATCCCATTTTCCATAGATTACAAACTCATTCAACTTCCACCAAAGTCTGTTTGAACTGCGCCGCTCCAGAGAGCACGGAACGAGTTGAAGTAGCCTCAAGCTCTCTATTTTAATGTAGCTTTCTCCTTAATAAGTTCTTCCCATACCGAATAGTATTTGATTTGACTCTGAACTCATTTATGAAGGAGGAACAACCATGGTGGACATCATTTCTATTCTGGGTAGCAGACTTTAGCAGATGGTCCCAGATTCATCCTCCCAATTGGCACAATGTTCATTGGCTATTAAGAGAATTTAGATTAAGAAAGAGGATCCAAGAAACCGGAGGTACTTAGGAAACTTTGAGACTCGTCGAAGATCCTTGGGAACTTGAGAACAAAGTTTCTTGTTTTCCGGAAAGTTGATATGGTTTTTAAAGTTGAATAGGATAGAGACTAGCTTAAGGGTCGGGTGGATTTGGTCGGGTTTGGTTAGCTGTTCGATTCGGTTCAATTGTTCTCTTGGAAAAGTTGCCGACTGACTGGCTACAACTTAGTGCCGGTGGTGCGCAATGAGAGGATGTATTGCGCATGCATTCATTCTGCATTACATAATAATGTAATGCAGACATTGGTGTCTCTTGTAAGACATTGGTGTTGGTTGAGCTTTAGACACGGTATTAAATTCGGAGGCTCAAGTTATGAGTGTAGTGAACTGTCACCCTCTCCTGGGGGCTTCTGCGGTAGATTCTTGTTAAAGAATTCATGTTTAGCATACATAATGAGGGGATGCACGCAATTGTGACGCTGGAAGTGATATCACAAAACTTTGTTACGGAGAACGAAGCAAACGCTTCCACCCTCCAGTTGTATCTTGTGGTTTCCTCAAACTGGTTCACCCAATCCAAAAATCTTAAAATGAAGACCTAGTTTTCTTTGTAGCTTCACTACAGTATTTAAGTTTTTCTAGTTTATGGTTTAAACCTGGGGCATCAGTACTAAAACTGTCATAAAGCCCAGGGCAGCAAGACGTTTTCTACCAGCTACCAGATTCCTGAATTAATTATACCAATAGTTCTAGCCCTCAGAATCTCGTCCTCGTAAAACTGGAAGTGAAATTGGGCTGTCTGCAATAGAAATGAGGATGTTCAGTCTAAGATTGCCTTCGTTAGCTTTTTCATGCCCAGAATCGTTGCGCATTTCACTACTGCAGTCTGCTTTAGCACAAATTTTCAACTCGACGATAGCAAAAACGATTTTTAAGTTCCCTTTGTTCACTATTCCGCATTGGAGTAACGTATATGAGTTATAGGGCAAGTTCATATGCCTGTAATAATTCTCTCATGCCATTTCTTCATGTTCATGTCAATAGTAAATTACGCACATTGTATTCTTAAGAATCACATGCTTTAATTGGTTTTCAGTCAGATTCCCCTGGGCATTCAATTACTGAGAGTATCACACATACAGTGAATCCCAAAATGCCTCGAGTCATCTTGCACTCCTTGAGAAAATAACTTCCTGAATTCAACAGGTTAAGAAAAGCAAACGAAGGGGAATGCGAATGTGCGTCGAGACTGCTCACAAATTTCTCTCGCCTCCGCGTGTACATATGTAGTATTCCGTGAAGGAATCAATGCTTTAGGTGCATTTGAATCTCCTGTGCCCGATTCCCACATTGACGCAACCCGCATATGGGAGTATATCTTTTAGTCTAAACGCGTTCCGCGACTCTGATTTTCTAGACGTGTAAGTAATATTTCCTTCACCAGATATCTTGGGATTCGTGGGTTAAATATTTGTATGCAGTTTCTCTTCTTTTCTTCTATTCGTTTCTTGTGTAAGAAATTGAGTTGCCTAGCTTTCGTCCTTCGCGTTTCAGGAATAACAAAATAGGGGATACATATTTTAACAAAGTTCAGCTCATTTTTAGCGGGATTTTGCTCCTGTACTGTGTAATGCACCTCATTTTTTGATATTACGAGCAAACACACATTTATCAGTTTGTTCTTATTACCTTGACTTTTTAAAGCTGTATTTTGAACATTTTAATAATGTACTAACATGTACGCACCATGGAAGCATTGTATTTGTTTATTTCACAAGATGTTAATTCAAGAAGGCAATTTGGTTTTTCAAAGATTTTAAATTTCTTCGCTGATCCGCCACACTAAACAAATTTAAACACACTTACAGTACTTGTTTGGCTTGCAAATAATACAATTGGAATTAAATAGTAAGTCAAACGTAAAATTCTAACCATAATTGCAAAGCACTCAATGGAGAAATAACCTAATAGCATTAAACGTGGCTTAGGATTACGTGCTCACATGCACTATGGATGCACCCGAGCCTGACATCCAAGATGATAAAAATGAATCTGAGAAGCAGCCTAATGGTTCATCTGCAGATTTTGATGTCCTGATGTCACCAAAAGACACCAACCACAATCTGGCTGCACAGGGCGAACATGAGGGAAGCCTCGCCAGCATTAATCTCAATCCTCCAGGGGAAATCTACTATGTCAGTCCGCATGTCGTAATGCTCTGTGCACAGCTTATCGCCAAGTTTCAGGCCAACAATTCTCCGGACGAATTTCTCAAAAATGAACTAGCAAAATGCGTAAGAAAAACTCATTTGATGTTTGTCTTTGCCATAAATTGTACACACATTTGTTTTGTAGTCTAATTGGAATGAATATGACATGTACATCACGGTTGAAATGTTTTTTGGGTGCCTTGATCATTCCGGGTGTGGGTGTCTGGAATCGCTCATAAAAACTTTTATGAAAAACAAATCGGTCAAAAGATTGGAACTCACTCCGTGTCTCATTGGTGGACTTAAAGGTGGACTTCATATAATTTTATTAATGCAAATTAATTCTAAATGGGCTTATACATTTTCAGTTATTGCGTACCTTGTCCTTTTTGAGGCAAAGAGAATTTCTCCAGAAAATATGCAAGCTGTATTGGTAGACTGTGCCTGCGAAGCAACAATTGCATACTATAAATTTCTCATTCCAACAATGTTCCCCAAATTCTCCGGGGATCGCAGCAATGAGTGCATGTTATGTTGATGAATTCATCGATGAAAGTATAATGCCAAACTTGATTTATTCCAGGGATATTTTGAAGGTTGCACACTTTGTTTTAATTCGTAATTTATTTTTAACAAAAAATATTCTTAAATGCATTTTTAACATGATAGAAAGTTCTCCCACCTAAACAAAGTGAAGCTGAGCGCGCCAAGCGACCTCTTCAAGTCACGCCTTCAGACTACATTCCATTTAAGCATTGCGTAAGTGATTTTGAGCTTTGTGCAAAAATGAAAAATGATTCTTTATTTTTAGTATTTCTTCTGTACAGTTTGAACTGGATAGAAAAAAGCAAGATCGTGCTAATAATAAAGCTAAGGTAATTACACTAGGACTTATTTCATTGCTCTAATGCTATACAGATTGGGTCCCATATATTTTAGGAGCTTCCAAAGCCCAGATTTCTTGCAAAAAGTGCTCCAAAGACAACATTTGACGAACCAAAAACTGCCATAGCCCTTCAAAAAGAATTCGTCAAGAATAGGGAAAAAGCATTGAATCTTTTGGATAACGTGATGACATTAAAGCATAGCAATAACAGTGCCTTGTATGAAGAAAATAAGAAATCCGAAAAATACTTTCGCATCCTAGAAAAAATTCAGGAAGAGAGAGAAGCACAGTTAATGCCGAGTATTCATCCATCGACTAGACTCCCATTACAAGCTGTGCTACAGGTTTTGTATTTAAATTTTATTTAATACATCAAATATTCCCTCCATTATAAAATACCACGTTTACTTTAAGGGACCATCTTTCCGTGGAAGGATAAATAAAGCTACAGTAGTGCGGCAACTCGAAACTTACCGTGCCCGCCATGCTCAAGAATGTGCAGAGTAAGTGCAATAAGTCCAAAGTATTTGACTATAGTAATTAACATTGCAACCACTTTTAGAATCGAAAAACTACTGACTGGATCTGGACTTGCCTGCGCACAAGCACAATTAGATGAAACTGAGGAAAAGTTTCAGGAAGAGATAGCTATTAAATGGGCTAGGATGCTTGATGCTAAATTAACTTATCAAAGAGCAATCGCCGCGAGCAGAGATGCAAAAGAACGGAATAAAGAAAAGGCAGAAGAAGTTCGAATTGAGGTTGGAACCAAGAGAAATTGCAGATTACGAGCTACTTAAAACATTATAACACACTTATCCTCAATTACAGGGGGAATTTAATAGAGAAAGAATTGCTCAGAGCAAACAAGACGCATTGGAAAAAGCCAGAATGACAGTAAATGCTGCAATTGAGAATGATTTGACAGGCGGTGTCAGAAGGGCAATAGAGGAAGTTCGACTCCAAAAATTAAATGAAGGTAACCCAATGCAATCTTTACCCATTATGTTAAAGACGCATATGTCTCTTTGCAGCACAAAAGTTAAAAAGCGAGACATTGAAACTCCAGGAAATGGCAGTTATTGAGGTATGGGCGAACACCAAGTAATTAGCATTGGTTTTACTTTAATACACTGACTTTCAGGAGAGTGGAAATCTCGCTAAGCGGTTTGATAAAATCCAACAAATTAGAGCTGAGGAGGCGGTCGTGCTACGCTCAAAGAACTTTATTGGTCCAATTCGGTTGAATAAATATAATCAAGTCGGCGAAATGAGCCACATGGAGGTAACAGCAATTTAAAAAAAAACAAGAAAAAACCTTGACCTCACTATTTAATTTCTCAATTCTCTGAGCACAGACAAAAATTCGCCTTCATCTGAATCGTCGAAATCACGATTCCAACCTTAAATCAACTCGTGAGAAACTCAGAGAACAAAAGGAGAAAGAGCGCATTCGGTTTCAACAAGCATTAGAGGAAATTGAATGGTATCGCCAGCAACAAGGAACAAAGAAATGTTTCTAACTACAATTTAAATCTTGATACACATTAAACGAATGTTTGTGCTAATTAAAGGCAATAGAATTGTATACATACCAACATACCCCTAAGCACATTACTTATACAGTATACTTCCATTTTTATTTTCCTATGGATTAAGTGATTCGGTTTTAATCGTAAAAATAAATTTTTAACACATGTTTCCAATTTTGCCTCGTATCTTCTACAATTTTGACGAGCTAACTATATTTTGCACTGTCCATACTTTTTGCTGAACAGCTTTTGGTTAAATATCCGTATTTTGAGGGCCACGAGTTTTGCAGAGTAGGCGTGAAACGTCGGACTGCCAGACCCCGCTGTCGCTTAAGCTGGAGACTTTCAGGCGAAATCCCTGCATGAGCAAATCTTATCAATCGTTGCAGAAAGGGGTCGCGGGATGAAACGGTTTCAGACTCAACTCGTGCTAGCGACTTGGCTTCATACTGGACGTTCTGGATATTGCGCATCATGCTTTTTGACTATTCTTAAAACTCCTTCTTTCTAAAAACGTGCCTATAAAGTCTATAGAGCTATAGTTTGAACATAGTTTAAGAATGCGGGTTTAGACTTAAAGTAAAAGTTTCATTTATGTTTGCATAGTAAGCACTGAGACAAACTCAGTTGCTTCACAGCTTTTGCGATGTGTACAAAACCACAAGAAATGCAGATTTAAAATATTTATTTATTGATCTCTATGCAAGACATTAGAATTCGCAAAATCCCTGTACTGACAATGCGATACTTCTCTAGTTCGCCCCTAATTTCACAATAGTCCCACAAACTACTACCACTTCTAATAGCTTAATTGTTGCTTAGAATCCTGAGAACAAGAATCTTTCTTAATCAGGTTCCTCTGATATCACAACAATGTAGATCTATTATCATAGATCAGACGTTGTAGGGGTAATGTTGAAGGATTCGTAAGGATATGCTACTATCTATTGCGTCTTTTAACAATAATACGGTAGATGTTACTAACATTAACAATTCAAATTTCATATAGCTGTACATTTTTTTAAATTGAGTACTTCTCGTATAAGTGTGTAATGTTGACTGGTAACACACCTCTTGATATGATGTATTCACTGACATTCAACACCTCGAAGTAGGCATGTCCTAATCCATGCTTTCAGCTCCTAATCATTTATCATTAGCAGACACAATTCAGAGCAGTTAGCTTTGGATGAAACGTTCAAATGCACTCTAACTCAGATTGGAATTTTACCCTACAGCGTAGGAGCAGCTACAAGACTTTGCTTTGATTTCCATGCATTTCCGCACAAGGTACTCCACTCCAACTTCCAACCACATCTGCCTCTTCCATCCAAAACCCCTGGAATGGAATTCCAGTGCCGACTTTGTTTCTCCAGCCTGATGCCTCCCTCCAGACAATGTGTAAATTTCAGCAGAGAAAATTTAGCGTGGGTGTTTCGCGCCGGTGCGAAAAACCCGGAGGATTACAGACCCCAACAGCCTCCAGTCGTCCCGCCGCCGTCTATCTCCCTCGTGTTCGAAGGAGTCGAGTTTGCCGGAAACCGAAGTTATTCTTTCTTGGATGCGAAGGGAGAGCACATCATCCGTTTTACTCTGCCGCCGCCGTATCTCATCCAAATCTTCAACGTCGTCGTTTTAAAAACAAACTTGGAACTACTTCGTGTCATTCAATCAACCCACAGCAGCTGGTCCCGCCGCACCGTATAACCGCCAGCAATGTCTTCTACGTAACTAAAACGAAATAAAGTCCGTCTGTCTTTTTGTAAAGTTAACTTTTCCCCCACAAGTTTCCCATATACTTTCTTGCTCAATCACTATTCACTTTTTCCCGGTGCGGTGTCTTTGCTGGAAACCCAAGTTATTCAGTCCTCCCTCCCCTTGTCTCTCTTTCCCCAAGTGGAATGAATTGAATTGGATTGAATTGTGAAGGTGAGGATTGAAGAAGAGGCCGACGACATACCATAAAATAGACGTTGAAGTTTTTAGCTTACTCTGTCGATCCGGTGCGGTGTTAAGGGAGAACAGTAAGTTGGATTTGGCGCCATTGTCTTCACATTCAGCGGAGAAATTTGAAATTCGAAAAGAAAACTAAAACTCGACTGTAGACTGGAACCACTCTGTTTGGAAAAGTGGAGTTGTGTGGAAAAACGGGTTGGAGGGAGGATGATGGGTTGAAAGTTTGGCAATGGAGGAGGGCATGGGACAGTCAGCCTCACCAACCTCAACGCTTGCTGATTGGCCTCCTCCACTTAATATTCATGAACATTATTCAAAGATGCACGTGTACTTGTGATCACATGGGATATGGAAATTACCTCGACTACCAGGTGAGTGGACTCAAAAATTAAAGCTTTCAATTTCCAAGTGGGGAAAATAGGAGCGAGGGACTCGCAAAAAAGGATGTAAACTTGTCCCACAGCCGAGGCACTTTCCTCGGACAGAGAGAAATTCTTTTTTACAAGTATTCCCAGTTTGCAGAAATTATCAATGCTAAATGAGCTACGGGTTGGGTTTAATACATACATTTAGTAATGACAGCGAATTCCATTTTGCTGAGAGCTGGAATAATATGGACACGTACACGGTACACGTGGCATTCAAATTTTCTACTTTGCAATGCATTTCGTTTGTAATTCCTTTGTGAATAAATCACTCCAAAGATAATTGTTCGCGACGAGTCATAATCATTTTGCAACTTTTGTGGTCGTGGCATTTATTACCACCCATTTGTAGTTTCCGTATCTGTTTCGGACGAGAATGGGGCTCGTTAATTGTCTCCAGGGATTGGTCTGCTAATACTTTCCCAAGGATGGGGGGAAGACTGCGTGGTCCGGGATTTCTAGTCGAATTTGAATGCAAACCGAGGCAAGCCCACAGCATTCCAAATTGAACTCCACTGGATTGCAATGCATACGTATTGTTGTATTACCCATGGAGTATGTATAAAGGAAATGTCATTACTCAACAGGGGGGCCATAAAAATAATTGCGAAGGAATATTTATATCTTTCCGCCTTTTCTTACGCAAGGGTCTGTCTTTCAAGGGCGGAAAAAGGCCCTTTCCTTGTCAGTGGTTTTCTCCCACTCGTACATACATACATATGTATATGTCGTGTGGTATGGGTTTGTCTTGAATACTTTGTATCAATTGACATTGATTTGACTGGAGTGTCAAAACCAGGCCGAAATGCTGGGGATTTGAGCGTTTTAATTGATTTAAGTTGATTAAGTTACCGTGTACTTGCATGCAAACTTATGCCCACGTGCCAAGCCTAGATCATTACATGGCATGGAGTTGAAAGGAGAAGTTTCCTTGGAAGTGTACGTGTTCTAACATGTCAGATGGGGTGGATAATCAAATGAATAACTCACACCGTTTTAACCAAGGTTCCTCCATCTCCGCCGGTCTCTATTTCACAATAAGGTTTAATTAGGCTTTTGTTCATGTGTCACTCAATCAGGGAGGGGAGTGGAACTGGATGGTTGTTGGATAACATTCAAATGCTAATATTGCACAGGACTTGTTTACGTCAATGGGAAGGCCAAGATGCTTGAAATTCATCATCATGAAATTAGTTTTCTACCCTCTTCTTATATAAAATTTTACATTAGAACTCTGCTTCGTTTATTCTGGGTCTACAAATTTGCATTAGAATGTAAAGTTAAAAAGTATTTTATTTTAACATTTCTCTGTATTTTTGGTAGAAATAATACAATTTTCTTGGTGAAAACACTGTAAAATATACGTTGAACACAAAACAATATGTTTTGATGTATTGCATTCAGCACGACAATAATTGATTCAGAGAATCCCATGGCTCTGTGACTAATTACTGTTGGTAGAAAATATGGAAAATGGCGTCTGTCCCGTTGGGATTGTCACTGCATGCATGGTTCCTCGGGGATAGAAATTCAACTCCTCCTTCGTGTCAAGGATTGAAAAGAAGGAGCAAAAAGTGGGAGACAGTGGAGAAAAGGAAATCTGTTTCTTGTCTCTACACTCAGTAGAGGCGGAGGTGCACTTAAGGTTGTTCTGAAATATGCACACTGACGGCGACACTCACCCTTTTAATTAATCAAGGGAGCACTCTTCACAGAAAATCTGACACAAAATCGCTCTTGAATTTTTCACTCTTCTGAACATTTCCCCGGACAGAAAGGGGTGCATAGTGCATGGGGCTTCGTGCTTCTCCGTGAATCGTGCGTGCACCTTCACAGAGACACGCAACGCAATGATTTTAATACAAACTCTGTAGAAGTAAGGCAAAGTCACATAAATCTCAACAAATTAAGAGGAGTCAAGTGTCTTCAAACGTTTAATTCCCATTCCTACATTATACTGTTTTCCTTTAAATGAGTTAAACGACAAGCATATTAAAAAGTTTTGGTGTGTAATTGAAATGGAAATTTATGCTGGAATTGCTCAATTCAAAGTTCCCTTGGGATCTCTTAATTTAATCTTAATCTTGTCCCTGTTCTCTCTAGTTTTAACTCAGTTTCTTTTTTTTTGAATAATGTTCACTCTTTAACTTATGATTTCAAAACACTTTTTAGTATTAAATGCTTCCATGTTCTTTTTAATTAAAATCTTAAATGTATGAATGCACTTCTGGAGGCTCGGCTGCAATATTTATATGATCTTTGGAAACACCCGTGCTACTTTATAGTGCACACCCCTTCCCCAAATCTTAACTCGAAATGACAAACCTAGAAAATTTAATCACGGGGCAAATGATCCGGAGTCGAAATTTGAGGTTCCTCCATCTATCTATCTTGAGAAGTTATCAACCTCAACATGAAGCTTTAATGAAAATTAAATCAACGGTGAAAATGGTGGTTTCTACAAAGGCGGCAGTGGCAGAGACAGAAGGCAGGAACTAGGTCTTCGCTGTAACACAGCACGGCGTAGGCAGCGTGTGAGTGAAAGTCTTGATAGAATCTCCGTGCCTTGTTCCCCCTCGTCAGTGTAGGTCGTAAAGTGGAGCCTTAATCTGTAACGTTGCCGAATCAAGAGACCACGAACCAAAATACGGCTCCCCTAACCTAAAACCCTTACCAATAACAAGGGAAGCTGGGGGAAAGTGTGACAGATGGTATAATTTGAGTTGGCGGGAGAATACAAGGGCGGCGAGGAAAAAAGGAATCGAAGGAAGGAGGAAGTGAATTTTTTTCTTCAACCCACCAAGATTCCGTTCTTTTCTTTATTATGTGATAGTGTACGTGAACAAAATTTGGACGTGTGCGTATGTGAGGGAGTTACAAAGCGTTTTCATCGGACCTTGAGGCTGAGTACATTAGAACTTGCTCTGCGGCTAGTTAAGACACTGGCTGAGTTTTCTTGGCCAGTCTTAATCACAGGATTGGGTTAGCAGTTACAACCTCAAGTACTAGCCGAAGAATCAGAGATCAGAATGTTAAAATTAAGTCCAATCTACGGACAGGCAAGGGAGTAAGTTTAGCTGACAAAGCATTGGTAGTAGTACTAGAATTGGAAATAAAATGATCATTAAGTTTCTGGAGGGTTAGAAAGGGACTTGACATGGTCCATAATTCTGCATTGCTTAGTTAACCCGCATTGCTAGGGTTTCTGTTTGTGTGGCAGGCTCCAATTCATCATTTTTAATTAATCGGGGTCAATTAATCATTTCGGCATGTGTGAATTCAGTATAGTGTAAATTGTGGAACAGATGGATTGTGGTAATACAAAAGTCACACTATCAAGCGTGACAGATTTGACACAGTTGTTTATTCAGGTTTGTGTGGTTGGAATTGTATTTGTGTGAAGCCGAGGAAAAGACTGCGGTGGACAGGAGGAGGGAGAAAGGGAACTCCATGAAATCAAAATTTTCCCAACGATAAAATTCTATGGAGGTAACACATTTTTGAATTATTCAATTTATTTTGTCGACTCTCACACAAATCCGGGAAGATGAAAGTATCGTGTTCAAACATTAGACACAGTCCGTCGGACCCCAGAACACAATAAAGGTGCCTATTGGGGAATATGTGACCCGAAACCACAAAACCATGATTTACAATGGGAGGGAATTTCGGTTTATGGGAATAGTTTCTGGAGTGAAACGAAATTAAGGTCCAAAGTGCAAAAGATCGATATTTTTGTCGAATAAGCAGAATCCCAAACCGCCTCCAATCTCGACTCCCCCTTCTCAAAAATTGGGATTTCCATTCTTTTTCACACACCAAATTTCTGATAGATCTTGGTAAACCTGCAGGAGTGGTCGAACCCCAGGAGCCAAAACCAATTAGTGTCCAATAATTAAGCTATGGGAACTGTGTAAGGGATTATAATTTAATAATTCAAGCAGATTCCCCTGTCGTAGTTGGTTTCCTCTGCAGAAAATTTATTTCTATTTTAAAATTGAATGGATTCCGTAACAAGATGGCTAATTTTGCTTCAAAACCAAGTGGCGGATGGCCCTGGTCCTACAAAATATTTCCCCTGCTCTCCTCACGCCAGTGTGCGGTGGAATTTTATATGAAAGGGCTCTTTGGAAATCTAGGACACGAGGGCACATGGCCGTTTGCTCATACATGTATGCAAATTTAAAACTACGCTACGGAACTCTTCCCTTTTTGCCTGGGAAAAACTGTAGACCGGAGCAACTGCTCGGGTGGGGGAGGAATGCATTAGGCCGTGGCATATTTCATTCAAGTTTTATTGTACAAATGCTAGCGGAGAAATGAATATTCTATACACCCGCGTCCCACGGCTCTGCCCTTACTCACCACGCTATGTACGTACTCAATTTCTCAAGAAACGAAATTTACTCCGAAGATACGTTCGGCGGTGAAGAAGTGGAATTACTATTCATTAAATGTTGGAAATCTTGTTTCACGCTTTTGGCTGTTTAATTATGAGGTTTGTCGCAGTGCAGGGACACAGACGCTTTACCTTAAATTTTAAGATTTTAAAAATCTGCGAGATTTCCCATTGTAATTTTTATGTACTCTACACCTTAAATTCCTTGTGCTTTAAAAGCTTATTATATAAAAGCATTAGACCACAAAGCCTTAGAACCCACAGCACATAAAATCTGGTGCAGACGAAAATCTCGGCATGAAACATAGTCCCTGGACTCCATTTCTTAGCTAGTGTAAGTCATTGAAGACTGAAGGATCGTATATTACCTCCGGATATGTGCGCATTCTACCGGGGAGCCCTCCTCATGCCCAAATATGAGCATATGTAGTCTTCCGTGCAGAATCAAATTATGGAAATATTTTTTTTCTACGACGACCCAGCACACAGCACAGGTTTGAGCTGGGAGGCAAAGAGAAAGTAACGTAAACGTACATACGCAAAACAGAGGGGATGAGCATTGAAGCAAAATGATTTTTTTTCAAACCAGAAAAGAAATGCCCACATTATTGTGATAAAAATCTCATTAGCATTTTCCCTTTGGACTATTTGGGACTAAAGGGATATTGCGCAAGTACACTATCCCATTTTTTCCAAGGATGTTGTTTACAGAATTTGTGGGAGGGGGGAAAGGCTGGGGAAGTTGTTTTATGGCAAGTTGAGTATTTTTTATACCTTTATGGCTCCGAAATCTTGTAAGAGTTTTACAAGACGTACAATTCACTTTCACTTCCATCAAATTTATATAGCCATCTGCTTCCTGGTTTACTAAAATCAATTTTATCAGATAAAGTTGAGTAGAATATATTTTTTTTATTGTTCAGATTAGCATTTAAATATGACTCACAAGCCGCATTTTATTCAATTGGAAGCCCGGGAGGAATATTTTGCCTGTGTAGTTGTACTTGTACTTGTACACCACGCAGGCGAAATACAAGGAATTTCAACACAAAGTCGAAAGAAAAAGTGGAATCATGTAAATGACGCCCGAAACTTTGGCTAATATGAATGGATGAGTGAGGCTGAAATTGCGGTGAAAGTTCAATGTTATCCGCAGGTCATTCGTCTTACAATATGTGCATATTACTAGCATATTGAAAGTATGAAACCATACGAGAAAACTGTTGTTCTGTATCAAATAACCACAGGTTGTTTGTATAAATTTCCGTAGTATTTCGCACCCGAAAAGTTGCTCTGTTTTCATATTGTGTCATGGGTTTGCAAAAACGCATTTTGACAACACTCCGTTCCGTTTTTCCTGAGCCTCGGAATTCACCCGGAATTACTTAGATTCTCATTTGGGGGGAAGTAAAAGATTAGA
>JAAXYW010001553.1:0-20767 GCA_036851895.1 Orthonychiurus folsomi | reverse complement strand
CTTGCGGCACGTAGGCCAGCGAAAGACGACAACTTAACCTTCACACTTATTATTCCTACTTTTAGATCTCTGCTAATTGCCATAAAAATTAACTCCTTCATAACATAATGTACTATCAATCTAAATGCCGTGTCGTACCTTCAAGTTTTCTTAAGTCTGAGTCAGAGCAAGACAACAAAACAAAGCAAAGGTTTCTCGGGATTTCACTTAACTCCAAATAGTGTAGTTTTGACTCAGGTCCAGGCTAGGTAGTTAAATTAATTAGGTAATTAGTGAAACATATTGACTCATGGCATTGGTTGTCCTTGTCATTAAGTTGATGTGTTCGTGGCCAGCGCAGCGTGAATCCCTTTTGGTATAAAAGGCCGGACTACTCATTATCATTTACCCCTGCGTTTGCCTACCGGACAAATTCCCAACTGACAAGATGGAGGGCCCAAAATTTGTACTTGTGTTAAGTTTAATTTCTTCGATCATCCTAGGCACAATCGGAGACCCAACACCAGAACAGAGATTGCTGGCGGAAGTATACACAAACTTCTCCAATGGAGTTGTAGATGCATTGGCTGTGAGCTTTTAAAATTTAATACAATTTGACAAGATCTCGCAGAGGAATATGCATTTAAAATTTTGACATAGAAAGACGATAGTGCGATTCCTCCACCACCTCCAGGCCCAGCTGCTGCTGACCCAGACGTTAACACTATGACTTCTTTATTTGGACTGACTCACATTTTAGCTGTTATCCACGAAAAGTTTATGCCAGTTGCAGTTCCGGTCTTTGAGTCATTGTTGGCCACAACTCCGAAGAATTTGCCAGAATCATACAACCTCATCGCCTCCACATCTGATTCGGTACAAACCCTACAAAACTTAGTGTAATACTTGTGGCTAAATTTAATTTTATTTAGGATCCGGATATCAAGATTTCCAGTTTAATCTTT
Organism: Orthonychiurus folsomi; assembly: GCA_036851895.1. Classification (NCBI taxonomy): domain Eukaryota; kingdom Metazoa; phylum Arthropoda; class Collembola; order Poduromorpha; family Onychiuridae; genus Orthonychiurus; species Orthonychiurus folsomi. The sequence goes on along the minus strand of JAAXYW010001553.1, from coordinate 19,823 downwards.
ACATCCGAGAAACTTGAATTGACCAGTGGTTTGAGTAAATTGAGGACCGAACTTGTAAACGTAGATTTGAAGGGAGCTAATGCCGTCAGCACAATTAATGGCCAACTGGCGAAGAAGATCCCGACCCCACTTTCGGAAACTTTTATCCCAAAAGGTCGTTTTCAGCATGTTATATCAACGAACTCTTAAATTCTACTTCTAATTTGACGGGAATTGTAGATTCTGTGTTATCGCCGTCTGCTGTGGCCATTCTTACTGACACTCTTACAATGACGGAAGCCTGGTCTGTGCCAGTCAAGAAAATCTCTGGAGCTAAATTTAATGGAAAGGAAACCGTGGATATGGTCGAATTTAGTGGAAATCTTCAAGTTATTGAAAGCGACAAGGCTGTCGAAGTTTTTATTCCATTTAAGGTAAAAAATTACGATAGGAAATTGGAAATTGTTGCCTCAAAACCACTCTTTGTCTACAGAATCCAAAACGAGCAATTTCTCTAGTCCTTCCATACGATGTAGCTTCCATCGCTAAGGGAGATTTCGGTGACATGAAACCCATGAATTATACATCTGTCAGGATTCAACTACCGCTCTTCAAAGTTGCAATTCGCCAGCCACAAGCTGTAAGTCAATTTGATTGACAACAATCTCTTGAAATATTGCGATTTTCTGTTTGCTCCACAGTCCCTCGCAAGTACCACCAAATGTGAATTCAAAAAAGACGTCAATTTTTTGCATCTTTTCGAAGAACTGGCATTTGTTTCTTTGGACATGGAAAAATTCGAAGCCATCTCAATTTCTGGTTAGGAATTTCAATTTCATACAAAGTTTGTACGTTATTATTTATGATAAGTGTCATAATTTACTAGTAATGTGTCCCCAGGTGCACAAATAACAAACGTTGCTGAATTCAAAAAAGAATTGGCGAAGGGGAATAAAGCGAAAGCGATTGATGTTGCCCCTCCAGTCGAAAATGGTTTGGCTCCTCCAGTAGAAAAACCAAAGACAATCTTGCCCGTGGGCCCTGGGGCAGAGAAATTAATTGTGTTCGACAAGCCATACTCATGGAGTGTTTTGGACGAAAATTTAGGACCACTCTTTTCGGGATCTACTGAAACATTTGTAGTCCCCAAAGACCCAGCCACACAACCCAAGCCAGGTGGCCCAACAGTTTTCGGATTTGATACCAGCTTGCCGTTTGAGAAGTGCTTGTAAATCATATCATTATTAAATATTCGTAAGGAGTATTTAAGCTGAAAATGGAATAAACCCAAAGTAATCCTGAGTAGGCAAAGTGCAATTGCATGCCAATTAATTTATTCATGATACATTCCTCAAGTATTGCGGTTTAAATATCACTCTAAAACCTTTCTAAAAAGTTTGGACAGCTCTAGTTTGGGTTTGGATGTTGTTTGAAGTAGTTCTGGTTAGTTAATTCCCTAAATAAATATCACTTCACAACAATTTAGTCTGTGCTATTGCTGCTTATTGTCCTGCAATAATTTACTGCCCGGCTGCATGCCTCTCTTTCCGTTAACAACATAAAATACTACCAGTTTGAAGTAAGCAGATCTTGAATAAAAGAACCAACGCGCACTGAAATTTATTGCACAATTCTTGCTCACATTGCCTTTAATTTGGTAAACTTTTCTTTGGACAACAATGTGTTTCAGGGCTAATTCGTTCATAATCAATCATAATTAGCACCGTTCAACAAGCCCATTATTGCACTGGTCACTGGTTAAAACTAAATCGGAACATACTAGTAATTTGTAATTCAATATATTATAATCTAAAAAGTTTGTTCCCCAACTAAGAGTGTAATACTATTATCATCGTCTGACTAGCAATCCTGCAAAAACCGTGATAATAGCAATACAATTACGGTCGACAAAAAACTTAGCTCGTCTAGTCTACAACCCAATTCTATAAGAATAGGTGCCAAAATGTTCCGAAGATTAAATCATAATTTGGTAAGTAATATACACAACGCACATGCGAAGTATAAAACTCTAGCAATTATGTTCTATCTAAAATTTACATGAAGGTAAAACGACATTTAATGCACTAAGAAACCAGTAACAAGTAGCACATGCTCAAACGGAAAATGAAGAGCATGCAATTAAAATTAGTCTTACTGAGTACCATTCTGGATAGCTCGAAAATCTGCTAAAGCTTGTTGGACCTGCTGAAATGGTGCGGTAAGAACGTAGTCTCTATGAGCATCATAAATCTGTGTGGTCTTCAGAGTTTTATGCGAATCAATCAGTTGAAAAATGCCCTTAAATTCAGCTTGACTTAATTTTGGTTGCTCTTCTGGTACAACTAGAATTGCCAACTGCTCGAGTTGTGGAAAGCGAGCATAACCCAAAGCATCCACTCCCAACAGCCTGTGTTCCCTCCCTTGAAATCCCAACTGCAAAGACAAAAATCATGCTAAACGTTAGGCTTGTGTAGTATAACATTGATAGTCTGTGGACGATAAACCAACTGTTCGATCAGAACAGCGATATATCTAACAAATATAGCCAAGCGTGTTATCATCTTTCTGAGTAGTTGACTGACTACCTGCAGAAGGTCGCACAATTATAACGCGCCGCAATGCGTGGCTTTAACGTTTGATTTTTTGAGATTAAAAATTGCAATAAAAGCAGGTACCAGGAACGAATTGCTCACAGCTACCAGGAACGAATTGCTCATTATTCAAGTTCCAAAGAAAATTTGTTATGGCTCTTAAACCTTTATGACAAAATGTTTCGTAGTTGGGCGAGGTTATTCCAGCTAGTACTGATTTACAGAATGTATAGAGCTTTAAAAGCGGGTAGAAAATTACAAACGAGTAGCCATACCATTAAAGAGCGTAGTTTGTCCAGGCGAATTCTCCGGTAGAACTCTTTGTCGACGATTTGAAATGAGGTTAACACGGTTCCCACTATTTCTAACCTTGTTATGGTATTGCAATGCCGAAGAACACGGAAGAAATTGTGACTAGATATTAAGTCCTTGCCCCAAGACACAAAAACAAGAGTCTGAATTCCTGAAAACTCCATTCCCTTCATGGGTGAAATGGTGTGTGGCAATGCCAAATCACTGACGATAGCCACCCGGCACGCGAAACTTCGCTGAACAAAGGCATCCGCAGTCTGATCTGATACCAGGGGCACAAAGCTCAGCTTCCGGTTTGTCAAAGAGAAAAAGTACGAGCAGGTCAACCTTAGATTCTTCTTGCTTTCCAAATCCAGGAATTCAATCAACAAGTCTTGAACCTATTCAGATTATAAACCATTGTTAATGCGTACCAGAACTACCAGCAATTACAAGGCTGTTCAGTCAGAATCAGAACCCAAACAGTTGAACTGTTATTAAAATAGAAATTAGTTCAAAATGATTTCATTCAAATTCTCAAATAACTTGAATTTTTCCCCTTTACTTTTGGTCAAGAAAACCGGCAAATTAATATTCAAGAAAAGAAGGTCACAGTAAAACATTTGAGTGGAACTAATATTCACAAAGCCTTCAAGCGAAACATATGTCAAGTGCCAAAACAGAAAATGAGTTATATTTTCCAAAAAACGAGTACTTACCAGTACAGGCAAGCTCAGTAACAACGAAAAGTTTTCTTTTTCAGAAGTAACGCTTCCTTCCTGACCTTCTCTTCTGACCTTGGATTGCATTTCTGAGTTGACCTGAACTAGAACCCGTATTTGTTGAGTGCGCTGACTTCGACGGACTGGTTTTTTTGAGCTCGGCACTTTCAGCCCATTGAAAGTGCGGGAGAATACTCTATGGGCGCAATGCTAATCGGGCTTTAGTGCATTTTATCTTATTCCAAAATCCAAAATGCTATGCCGATGATAGCCGAGTAACATGGGAGCAAATATTATCCACAAACAATCATGATCCAATAATTCTATAATTTGCCGCTCTATAATATAATTCTATAATTTATTTTTAGGTAAATTATTGCTTATAGGTAGTAGAAGAATTATTACTTCGTGTAGCTGAAGCAATTTATTAAGCTTCGACGTCGACCGGCCCGCGCCCAGAAAATAATATTAAATTCGACTGACGTCCAATAGATGTTAGTTAATATTTTGAATTCAGGCTAGGCTTTCGAAAACCCGAAAGCTATGGATACCCTCATTGTGAGTTCAAATTGCCCAGTAATATATCATTAACGTGTCCTTTGCTTTTATTTTCATTGATCAGTAATATATTACTTTAGGCAATACTTAAGCCCATCGGCGACATCTTCGTGGAATTCTGTCGACATGTTTACAATCCAAAATCTGTGCGAACTATATTTGGCAAACGCAAAAGAAGATTGAATTTAGTTGTAGTGTCACCGGAAACAGTTGAACAAGCCGTCGACACTGAAGTCAATCCAACCAAGCCATCCCAACCACCGAGTTCTGATAGTAAAGTAAGTGTGGAAATTAAAAATTCGTGTGACGTTACAAAACCCGACCTGCCTGCCTTCTCGGGAAGCGATGAAGAGAATGCTAACGTAATTGCCATGAAAGCTCAAACATCTGAAACATTGCTTCCTCCAGAGGAACCCGCTAGCGCAAGTGTCAGGAAAGTTCAAACATCTGAAACATCGCTCACTCCGGAGGAATCCGCTAGCGTAATATCTGAAACGTCACTACCCCCGGAGGAACCCGAGGAACCTAAAAACTCGAAACCGCTTCATGAACGCCAAACAGTTTCCTCGAAAAAGAAACGACGAGATTCAGCACTATCCGCACTATCATCTCAATCAACAAAACCCAAGAAGCTGGTTTTTCCACAGCCTCGTATCATCACAAAACTTGAAAGCTTTGAAAAAATCTCTATTACAATTCACGAGCGAAGGAAAGCCGAAACTGCTGCAAGAAGATGTTGCCAGTGTTGGCACTACAACAATAATAGAATTGCACCTGAGCCTATGTGCAATTGTTGTACTCGCTTTTACTAACTTGAATGAGATGTGCGTAATTCTGATATGCAATTTTTGTCGACGTGATTAAAAATACTTTGATTTTAATTGTGTTGGTGATTATAAAATTTTCTGGTTAACTTTCCATATATAAAAGCCCACTAGAATAATACGTGGATTTAGTGAGTTCTTTACACAAAATGAACTTGAGATGAAGTGCGGTTTCTGCAACTTGTTAGTATAGTATAATCATAATCCTATTCAAAAAGTCGTAGTTATAATTTAATTGCACTCGGCACTCCTACCTGAAACCAGCACCAGAATTACATGTTTATCAAACTGGACAAACGCATTTTTTTAAACGTGCTAAGCGTAATATCCAAAATATCCAGTATTTGAGTAGTCAAATGTAACTCGCGGCATTAGATTTCACTTTGTGCTGTTTCTGTTTTTGCAGTAGAGATCGATCTTAAAAATGGAGTGCCCTAGATTTAGAAGCAGGTCAGTTTTTGCACTTTCTTCCACTCATTCCCATTCCGCTTCGGTTTTCTTAATTTTTTTCTTTCTCCCCTTGCTTCACCCGCACTCGTGTAGGTTCAAGACGCAAATGAGAGATGACAAATTGCAGGAGATTAACCTGATTTAGGTTTTATTGTAAGGTAGTCCCGTGTAAAGGTTTTTGCCTTACAGTGTACGGCTTGTTCCGTCGCCAGAAAATTCGGAGAAAACATCTCGTGGTGTTCTGACTCAGACTGGAGTGAAAGCCGGCACTCAAGGAAAGTGGCTTTCATTCACTTTATTACTGGCCCGAGCTACTGTCGCACCTTGTTTGAAATATTGTTTTGCTTTATAGAACGCAGAAACACAAATTCAGCAAAACGGAGACTTTCCCATTGTTGGGGCTAGTAAGTTGACACAAAATTTACGAATTAATGTTTTTAAATTTTTTAAATATTTTCTTATAAATATTTTAATTTTTAGGCCCTTTCTATTCTCCATGTAATGCTTGGATCAACTATTGTTGCTTTTGTTATACAAGTAATGCGTGCAAATCCAGACAGGAGAATGGAATTGAGCAATACTTATGAAGAATTTATGCTGTACAAAGGAAATGGTAAGCCCGTAAAAGATATAAATGACAAAAACAAAATGCAAAAAAGAATATTTGGTTTCCAACCACAATTTAATTAACAGCACACGGAATCATTCTGTTTTAAAAATTTGTACCGTAAATCGAGAAACATTATTGTTTTTTAGATAGTTTGCTTCTGGTGCTGTCAGGAATAATAGTTGGCCTAAACTTGATACAACTAACGTCAGATGTTCTCGTACTGAGAGAAACTTGGAGGGTAAGTTTGCTTTTCTTGGGTTGGGCAGTTTATTCAATTCTATTTTTAATTGTAAATGATTATTTGTAGATGTTTTACGCATTCAAATTTTTTCAGTACAAAAGAATTTGCACGAGAAGCCTGTGGGTACACTTTGGACTTGGGATTATAGTTTGGGCAACCAGTTTGGTTTGCTTCGTTTCCATATTTTCAGCTGGCGGATTACTTTTGCTTACGACATGCATTTTCGCAACCGCAATTCGAGTATATGCTTTATTCAGACTTCATAAATTTATTGGTATTCAAAGGAAATGCACTGAATTAAAACAAGGACTTGATAATGATAAGTAAATTAATATGAAGTGAATTTTTAGATAAATTTGCACATGAATAACCAGAAAAGAATGCACCTGAATTGAATTTGTTTAATAGTTAAGATTTATTATTATTTAAAAACAATATGTTGAAACATTGAATTTCAGATAATTAAAATCTGGATGTATTTGGTATAAATAAAAATACAAATCTGTAAAAACAAAAACGGGTCTGGAATCCAAAGAAAACTGGACAAATGTTCCATAAATAAATACAAATCTGTAAAACCAAAATGCGAATTGCGACACGCTGACAGCTTGAACTACGTTACTAATAAAACTACAACTCGTTAAAAACAAAAACGGATCTGAAACGCGCACCTAAAAATTTCCAGGTTATTCTGGGTTTGTAAAATTCCACATTGCATGATTGCATGTGGCTGGCTTTATGGTCTGCTCCATAAAGTAATGCATTCAAAAAGTGTGGCGGATGGCATGGGGTTTGTCCATTCGAGTGGGAATCTGATCATCACCTTGGATTTTTCAAGTTTATTCACGAGAAGATGTTTCGAACCTCTTCTGGCTTAAGTGGTCATTGGTATTTATTACGGTGCAGTTTATTTTAAAAAAATTCTGGTTTGGAGTCGAGTAGAGCCTTTGTTGCAAGAAGCATAATACAAGCGTAATCTCAGGTAATGTTTCTGCTGATTTACACATTTAAACAGCTAAGCTGATAACAAGACATGTATTAATGTGTTTATTATTTGTTTCTGAGTAGCCAGAATGAGACTACTAGGATTAATGCAGAAGGCAGAACAAATTTTATTCAGCCCTGCTGTTGAAAGGTCAATCCTCCGCTCGTCTGGAATCACCGGGCATAATAATTTGACAATGGCAAAATCGGATTTGCCAAGTCGCACTCGTACCACATCATTAACCCTGCAGTCATTATTTGAGCAAAAGGCACATATTATTGAAAGGTATATGGTCAAATTGAAAGACTCGGGTCATCCGATTCTTGAAGTTGCAAAGTAAGTTTTATCAGTTTAAGCAACGGAAACAAGAAAAGTACGTTTGGTGGAATTGGTTTGCTAAATTGATTTATTTTCTATTTTATTGCAGTGAGCTGTGCCTTGAAAATCCGACCATGAAACTGTGTTCATTCTCATTGTCTTTGCAGCTACGTGCAGTACTTGTGCTTTTAATCACAAAATCCATTGGAGCATCTGCGGGTGGCCAATTTACCTCTAAAGACATTCAGCAAAAAATCGAAGAAAAGTGAGTTTGGATTATCTAATCCTTCATAAATTCCATGTGCCTTACATGCATGCAAAAAATTACGATACATGTAAAGCAATGACAGCAAGCATCAAGTAGTCAGCAGTACATAATATAATATGCTGATAATTCTGCAGACACATTTCAATTTCGGAAATCACGGAACTGATTTACTCTGCACATATGCTCCATAGAACAGTCATCAATACTTCAGATCCGAAGTCAGTCCTGCATCACGGGAATAAGTTAGCTGCCTTAATGGGGGACCTTCTGCTCGCCAAATCAAGTAGACAATTGTCAAGTTTGCGGAATAATCGAGTAACGGAACTGATGAGCCAATCCATCTGTGATTTCAGTGAAAGTGAATTTATTGGTGCAAAAGCAAATGAATTGTTCGATGATAGAGTTGCCCATACATTGAATACGGAAATTGCCCAAGAGCACTTTCATTATAACAACTGGCTCAGAAAAGCAGAGCTGAGTCTAGGCTCACTTCTGGGACATGCTTGTTACTGTTCAGCAATATTTTCCGGTCACGACGAAGCGGTTCAAAAATTTGCTTTTAATTTGGGGAAACGCGTTGGAATTTTACTGCAGGTGAGATCGACGAATAAACAGCACTTGAGTCAGGAATAGTAAAATTTTAATCCTAATAACATTTGGCACAGTCGTACAAGGACATCAGTGTGTTCGAAGACGAGAATGGGACCAAATTGAGCCAAAACCGGTCATTCGATGTTTTAAATCTCCCCGCAATTTATGAAGTAGAAGAGTGGTTTTCATCTTCACCGGAAGTGCTTACAAAGGAAGAGGTAAAACTTACAAATTATTTAAACCATTTTAGTTTTAGTGCATCAATGAAACAATTGGGTGAACCTAATGATTTTGTGTCTGCAATCTGCATAGTTATTCAATCGTGTTCAATCCAGTCGTACTGCTATTCCTCGTGCCAAAGAAACTCTATTTGTCCATGCGACAAGAGTCAGTTCGATTACTTCAACAACTCGACCCGAAAGCACGCTCAGTTGAAATGCTCTCTGAAATGTTAAGAACATTTTCTAGTTGACGTTTTATTTATACCTAGTGGCTAAATGTGACTCTGCAAATGCTGCAAACTAGAGAGTAATCTTTTATCCTGTAATGAGGAAATAAAGCTTGCCTTTGTACTGAATGTTAATTAATAAATTGGGAAAATTTGTGCTATAAGCTGCTAAATTTATCTTCTTAATTGCAATTAATTATAAATTAAGGCATTTTATATGCTGGTATGTTTTTATGCGACCAGGAAATTACAAATAATTGTAACCTGAGATTTAAAATGGAATGCTTTGAAAATACATAATCATCACAGTCACATTAATATCTTAGCTTGGTCTGTGCGTTCAATTAAACTTCTGACTTAAAATATGTTTGCAAAATTGCACATGCACAATCAGACAGCTTTGAATTAATTTATGCAATTTCGACATTTGTATTCTAGGACTTTACTTTTTTTTGCAACGGGGTAGGTTTTATTTACTAACAATGCGTGTAGGTACAGTAGTTACATTTGTTTTACGAAATTTGTCTAACTTATCCGACAACTGAGTGGAATATTCGATTCTCAGATTGTCATAGTCGTCGTGAGATGAGCGCGACTCACTTCCAGATATTAGACTTTTTCGCGAGATTTGTGAGCGATGGAGAAGTCGTACCTCCGGCGTGCGGATTTTTTTGTGCATTAATTTGAGATTGTGACAGAGATTTTTGCTTGAAATTGCTTGTCAGATTATCATGGTACTCTTGCTTCGACACTTCCTTTTTTGAGAGTTTTTCAGCCGACTTTTGCTCAGTCACCGGGTGGGTGTTATTATTCATTTCGGTTTGAATTTTTATTGAAAATGGAAGCGAATTCAAAGTCGAAGTGCTGCTTGCTCCCTGGAGGCGGGGCCGGCATGTTGTCAAAATAATTTTTTGTCGTGGACGCTCTGGGACAAGGTCTCGGAGGAGAATTTAATGAGAATAATGAAGATTCTAGGGCAGCAAATCCAGTTTTCTTTGCAGTGCTGACGCCGGGCATTGGAAGATGAGGAGTGGCTTTCTTTGTCGTGATTTCAATCTCCGAAAGTTTTTCGATGTGAGAAAGAAACGCTGGAGTAACTGGATTCTCTGGTATGGGTGGCGTGCATTTCTCTGTCGGCAATGATGATGTATTCGGAAGAGATGGCCGCGGCGATCCCAGCGGCATACCAGTTTCTGGGCTTGGTTTTGAACGTGCCCGCTGTATGTCATCTCGCCCACTAAACTGTTCTCCTTTAATAATATCCGTGAAATTATGCACACTTTTGAATGAATTACAATCCGTCAGATTCCAATCAATCTTCGGCTGCTCCTTAAAGGCCAATTTCATATTTTCTATTGGAAGATTTTTATCCAACTCTTCTTCTTCCCCCTCCGTGTCTTCTGCCTCGTCATTGTCATCATTACTATCCGAACTGTCACTGAAGAGCTTATCAGTTGCTTTGTTACTGGCACACTTAGCCCTTAATTTTGCAAGTAGGTATTCATTGCTGGGAATTTCCGGCCCCCTCTCAGAACGTTGAGACACAAAACCCGGTTCACTCGTTGGAATGAATGATGGCTCACTTTTGGTAGCTGGGGCCAATTTGATTTTATCGCTAGGTTTGACCTCGTTTGGAATATCAGGGCTTGATTTGATTTTAGACGAAACCATTTCGGATTTAGTGCTGGATTTTCCCCATTGTACCGGAATCTGTTCCCGCTTTTCCTTGAGAGTTTCAGAAGCATCCCCAGCTCCAACAGTATTCCCTGTGCTGGGTTTAAGTTCATTGTCCTGAGGCTCACTCCTGGGTTTGGTTGACTGGATTTCAATTTTGTCGAGAGGAATGTCTGGTTCTACTTGGGATCCATTCCCACGAATTTTGACGTTTCGCCCTGAGTTCTCAGGCGAGTTCAATGAACTTACGTTGCAGGAACTGTCGAGTGCCTCTAAGAACAGGCTTTTGTTCGGATTGTAGTCCAGCATGTCAGCACTTTGCAATGGTTCAAATGTATCGCCATTGTCGTTGTAGTCCAATTCACTTTCCTGCTGGACTGTGTCTTCTTCAGTTCCATAGTCATCTTCGGAGATATAGGCGCACTTTGTATCAGGATTTGACATTCTGTCGCACATCTCTGATCCCGAAACTCTGTAACGAGTACTTTGTCCAGAAACTAACGAATACCGTGCAGAATCTTCAGAAGTTTCACCGGAGCTTTCCTTGACAAATCCTGGTCTTGGAGTGAGTTTCTCGTTCTGATTTTGCCGGTAATTGATTCTTTGAGAATCCTGGTAGGAGCGGGTGCCAGCGTTGCTGTTATTGCGTTTCATGTATGATTGTCTGCACATTTTAAGAGCAGGACACAAAATCATTAATTTTATTTCAAGGAAGAGAGATTAGTACTGGCAAACCTGTGCACGTCTTCGTTTTGGGCGTGCATCATTTTCTTTAGAATGGTTGGCTCCTTGTCTGGGATCCTGCAAGCCCTGATTCGTAAATAGTTTATGACCCGGTCCTTTTGCTGGAAATAATAATTCGTCACGTACACTTGCATATAAAAATTATAAAAAGCAGATTAGAAATAAATTTACCTTAATTAAGTCCACCAGCCGTCCAATTTCCTGATTGCAATCAAATAACTTTTTATTTATGTTCCTGAGCTTTCCGTTCTCAGCGGAAAGCTGATGATTGTGATTCTTTTCTAAAATTTCAATATGATGACCCATTTCCTGCAATTTATCCTGCAATCGGTTTGCACGAAGTGTCACGGCCTTCAATTGTTTATTCGTGTCATGTTTTTCATCCAAATTCCCTTCCTCAACCAAAGCCAGCAATTTTTTATTTTCGTCTTCAAGTTTATACAATTTATGATTCATCACCCGCAGTTCTTCCTCGTAGTGCCTAGTTCTTGTATTTAACTGCATTCGACAATTTACACAATAATTTGAGAATGAGTACATGTCTTCCGACTTAGACTTAAAATTGATTAAAACCGTACTTTTCGCAAGGTGACTTGCAGGTAATGAACTTCATTTCGATGATGTTGAAGCATTTTAGGCAAATCCGCATCCGTTCCTTCGTATTTCTTCAATGCCAAATCTTGGCGATGATGAACCGTTTTGAGGGTTCGATTTTCGAGCCGTATATCCTACCACAAACATTGGTTATTGGATTTTTAAATTATTTGCCTTGTTATTAAATTTTTGTCAATTAAATACAGACCTCAATAGTTGCCTCCAACGTCCTGACTTTACTCATTAGATCCTTGATTTGAAGTTTCTTGGCTGAATTAAGTCTCATTTGAACAGCGGATGTAGACTCTTTCACAAAGTTTGGATATCCTGACAATGATGTGGTGGATATTTTTCGCTGAAGTGTTCCACTACGAGTTTGTATTTGAAGCGACATTCCAAGGGAGGAGTTCTGGGACCTTGGATTATATCGTCCCTTAGTTCCAATCTGTAGTCTCCGAATTCCTCCGCTTAGAGACGTGTTTACAGTCGCCCACCTATTTCCCATTCCACGACTCTTTTGTTTCGATGGAACTGTGTTCCTGACTGAGCCATTTGACACCTGATCACGAACCCGCGTGTCAACTAATGACCCATTGTGTTTAGTCACAACAAAATTCGGACCAATCGGTGCGTTGTATTCGATGCATTCCTCCGTTTCAAGTACACTCTCCTCCGCCTCCGCGTCAAAATCATCATCCTCGTACCCATAACCATCCCCTGAATTATCCTCGCTCGTGTGCATGGTATTTCTTGGCGGACTGCATTCAGTTTTAGATTTTTAATGCACAAACAGGCATTTTAATGCATAATTTATGTATTGTGGTGGCTGTATATTTTGTTACCTCGTCATCTCCGGTTCGCTCATGTTTCCGTGTAATACCAATATAACGTCTAGTAAAACCCAGTAAGTAATATTCAAAATTGGACAATTTTGTGGAACAGCTCAGCTACGGACGTAAAGCAAACCGACTATGCAACTGCACTCGAAAGCCGATTTTCCATGCATCCAAATCAACAAAATAACAAATTTGTGTAACAATGCTATTCTCGCCCGTGCTTTGGCAACGTGACCCCAAATCAAAATCCCAAATTACATAACGACAATAATTTTTTGATGATGCGACAAAATGGACATTTATTTTCATGATTCTCGATCCTGAATTTTTTTTATAAAACAACATTTACATGGTCAGGTGTAGAAAACTGCGCGTTACAAAAATTTATCAAAAATAATTGTATCGTACAAAATTGGCTTCTTAATGTAAAACAACTGTTTCTGGAAGAGAACTATTCAAAATAGTCTGTCCGACTTGAGCAATTATTAACAACAGATTCTGCACAGGGTAGAAATTTTGATTTAGGCAAGGGCGGCTCTTTGGGCAGCTTCGGCATGAGCAGCAAAGTGTTCAGCCTTGGCAATTTTGACTTCCGGTGTATCGTCAACTGGAATTGGGAGAGCAGCAATATGGACGGGTCCAGCAGCAAGTGGAACTGGAACTGGAGCAGGCAAATTGGTGGCCGCTACTCTGAAACCATTGACTGGGTCACTGACGTAGTTTACAGTCTGGGTCAAACCATTGGCATCAACGTAAGAATAACCTCCCCGAGTAATGCCATCGGCAGTTCTGACTTCGGATTTGGCGGATGGACCACCGGCGTAACCGTAAGAGTATTGTCCCAATTCATCTTGTGCGTGGTATTGGGATGAGGTCACGGCGGGTGCGACAGCGATTGGGGCACCAATGAATGGTGCTCCAGCGGAGTACACAAGTGGTGAGCCATAAATGGCACCAGCGGAGGCCGCAGCCAAAAGGGAAGCAAAAACAACCTGGACAAATTATTAGTTAAATTTTACTCCAATTTGCAGGTTTTATGGTGCGAGTAATTTAGAATTTAAAATTCGCACAGTTGGATTTAATCCCAAATTATTGTTTTGTTTACAGTACTTACGAGTGTGTTCATTGTTGATTGGAGGATTGATTGACTTGAAGTCTGGCTTCGAATCGAGTTGCAAAAGAAGAAGTGCAGAGTTTGTTCCTTTGTCTGAATAATTTATAGGGATTCAACGTCCTTGGCCGTCAAAAGAAAGACGGAATCAAAAGTATAGAGTATAGTATAGTACGACGACGACTGCGTGTGCATTTAAATAATTAGGCATCAGGTTCACGACATGATGATCAAAAAGTTAATCGCGTTCCTCCTGCCCTCCCTCAAGACAAAAATCATGAGTGCTTTGTAATACGAAAGGAAAAAACTACATGTTACAACGTTACAAGTACCTGGGTATAAATTATTTATGTGATCTGACCACACCACTGAACCACGCACTGCCGTCGTGCATACATCTCGCATTCTACATTATTTTCCGGTTTTCCAGACGGCGACATGCTCAAACTGGAGTCGTGTATTAGCAACTAAAAGCTTAGAGGAAATACTCACAAAATCCATCAGTTGAATTCAGTATAATTTACAAAAGTCAATTGTCAGTTTATAGAAGGGAGGAATTACATTACATGACATTTTTATGGCCATCTTAATATGCAAATAAACAACTATTATTGCCCATAAAATTGTAGTGAACAAATTTAAATGGCTTTCCTCGCATAATCTTACATTAACTTATACTGTCTTGCTGTCTTCACATTCACACTAGCCGCGCCGCCAGTACCAGATTTAGACAAGATCATGCAATGTTGATTTGAACAAAAAACACTCAATACTTCCCGGAATTGAAAAAAATTGGCCATTTCTATATTCGAGAATTAGAATTTAATAACAATGAATTACCACCGGGTGCCAAACTTTAGATTTTTAAAGAACTTTCCTTGTTAAAAATCACGGAAATTATATGGAAAATGTATTATTAATAAAATAAGAAGATGATGTGCAATTTCAATCTCGGCTACCTGCAATTATTGCGTGACATCTTAAATCAAAACTGGTATAATTAGTTTTGGGCTTGAAACTGATTCTTTTGATTCCTCCACCCGCATCCAAAAGCATACACAGAATTAGCTTTTTTGTTTGGTTTCGTGTAAACTACACTAAGTGCGGTCGTTTGTTATGTTTGGCCTTTGACCGTGACTTGCACAATTTTAGTGGTAGAGCAATAATTTTTTTCTGTTCAATACAAAGAGCAATGCAAAATTTAATTGACTGCTGTGTTAGCTGTTGGGAATTCCTTTGCTTCTTCCCTTTAATAAAATTGTTAGCGTAGAGT
The DNA here is from genome assembly GCA_036851895.1 of Orthonychiurus folsomi. Lineage (NCBI taxonomy): Eukaryota > Metazoa > Arthropoda > Collembola > Poduromorpha > Onychiuridae > Orthonychiurus > Orthonychiurus folsomi. The sequence goes on along the minus strand of JAAXYW010001553.1, from coordinate 4,715 downwards.
TATTCTGCATTTTATAGAAACCAAATTGAAGAACCGATTTTGATTTACTTGTATTTTTCTGCGCTTTTATTTGTCACAACTTGCTGTTATAAACCAGGGCATAAATTAGCACTGTCAAAGTGAAATGTTGTCCGTACATTTTCTGGTTTGTCAATTTATTGGTTACACTACACATTAGTATATACAGTCCTCCGAACCTTCAACCTTGACAGTAAAATTGTGATGGAGTCATTCTCCTCAAATGGATACAAAAATATGAATAGGACAAATTCGTCTTCCCTGATTGTAATACTCTTAAAATGCTTCCGCTTTGCTCTTTCAATTATTTCTCACAGTGCTCAATTGCAGTCGTCAGTTTCGTCAACTACTCGCTCCTGCCTCATCTGTGCAACACACGGCCACACCTGGCTAGATGGAATTAATAGAATACCTGCAACTCATAAACAAAAAATTCATTGAGAATCGAAGGTCTCTCTCTTCCTTTCTTCTTGTTTCAGTTTAAAGACGCAATTACGACTTCTCCGCGTGTCTACATTCTGCGAGGAAAATATGCACGGAAAATACTGTACATACCGTAATGTGTGGCCATGCTCCATATACATTCAGATTTAGCCATAATTAATCCGAACCCTTGATTTCTGCATGCGGAATTGTGCTTCTCAAAATAATTTTATAGTTTCTCTTTACGAAAAGCCACTGGTATTAATGCAACCAGTTGGTATTCTTAAACTCTAATTAGTGAAGTAATGGCATTTTTTAAAATGTAACTCATCAGATTGAATATAAAATACTTTGTATGCGGAACCCCGCTCCTTGCAAAACTTTATTTTTAGGCTCGTAACTTTTTTACAATGCATTCTGTTGTTTCTGAGCGAAGGAAAACTAGTTTTTCATCAATACAATTCTAATAAAAAAATTCTCATTTATCTATCTCCTTCACCGTAGTACAGATTCTTGGCTTTTGTTGGGACACACCCTCCCTTCCAAACAGACGAGATATGGCGGAGCGGACGTGTTTTATTTTTCAAATAAAAATCCGGAATCATGGCAAGTCCATCAACGGCCAAGACACAAATTGTTTTTTGCACAAAGTTGGCTTGGGTGAACATGAACCATGGTTCATTTCCTGTTATAATTAATGATTTGGATTTGCTGTATGGCATGTCTGGGTACTGAGAATCTGGAACGAGCAAATCCGGGCCAGTGTAGTTTTTTCCGAGGTATAAGGTAACCGTACTTGATCTGCAGCAACAAAGAAATTTCATGTTAAAATATATTTTACAATTCAATACGATTGCAGTGTTAGTCGATCTGTGCCTCTGCCTAGTGCATCTGAACGCGGTGGTGTAACACAAAAATGAACAAATCAAATCATGTGCAAGATATTAAATTCAGCGTCTGCTGAATTGTAGAAGTAGGAAAAAAGCCAGAAAGGTTTTTAATTACACAAGAATCGATTTGCAAGAAATTAATGTAGTCAACTGTTTTCTGAGCCAAAAAAATCGTTAAATTTCTGGAAAAGGAATTCTTGAATACCTTTACGGCACTTACCTTTACGCAGGTGTTGTTAATAAAACATTATAATAAAAAAAAACGCATATGATAATTGCAACATCCAGCTAATTCTACGCTCTTGTAATGCATTTTATATTATTGAATATGGAATTTGTCATAAATTATATCAACAAAGCGTGTAAACTAATATTAGCTTGGCTGACCTAAAATTACTCGAGTTTCCAGCCGGTCGAAAGGATTGGATCTTGAATTTAAATGCATGCAGTTTTGGCTCATTTGGACTGAATATCCATTCCACAGATGAACCAACCACCTCTGCTCCATCCTTCCAATTAAAATTAGGCTCAGAGTAGAACACCCATCTGGAAATCAACCATAAGACATCACTACGCATTACTATTGCTTTACATTGTATGATTACTGTGTGTTACTGTACACGATTGCGCTTACATTCCACTAACATAGGCGGACACGATTTGATCGGCTTCGTTAAAGTATGATTCAGTCCTCAAATCTTTGGAAGATGTTTTGACTCGAATAATTTCTCCTGAATTGCTCACCAATAAGAGACATGCATCTCTCAAATTGGAATCCACCGAATCCTTGTAGTCCTCATTCCCATCAGGATTTAGAACTTCATAATCTTCGAAAAGACCACTGTTATTTTTTAAACTGCGACTCACACGGGTTATTGGATTTTCTAATGGGTTTGGTCCGGATATCCTAATAATACTTTGCAGGGAATTTGAAAGTATTGTACTGAGTAAAATTAAACTCGTCAAATGATCCATCTTATACAGATCCAACTATTTGCGCAAGCAACTTGCTTGTACTGATTTGAACTCAATTGGTATGTGCAGCCAAGCAATCTCACTGAAGCTGTTGCTGGCTAAAGTATGAATTGTGTATTTCAACAGCAATTTGTAGGAATATATTATATAACCAACAAACAGTCGAAACCAGCTACTAAGTTATGCAAATTGTTCAATGAAATTCAAATGCAGAATACAAGGAGATATATTTTGAATATTTGCGTAGGAATATAAAGTTGCGTGTTAAGGTGGTGTGAACAATGTGAACGTGAAGCTCAAAAGCATTTAAAATCAGAGCTAATTGATTTGCATAGACTACAGGAGAATTTTAAGTCAAACCAATTCTGATTGCATCTTTTGTGTTAACAAATTTATGAAGTTTTGTCTATTCACGTGAATCCAACAAATGAGCATCTGTTCATGTTATTATTTACGAAACTCGTTTTGCAAATCCTTAAGAAAGTTACTAATGCTTAAAAAGTGTGACCAACTGACGTGATTATAAATAATGGTTTTAATAGCTTCACGTTTAAAGGGGGCAGTTCTGTCTGGAATAATACGACCATGCAGAAAGACTACAAGAAGTAGAGCGATAAAAACACAAATAGATTAAAGTAGTGTTCTAGTGTTGTCATATTTCCGCATCAACCAACATATTTAACATTTCTGGCTGTCCATTCCATACAGTATTTAAATCTGGCAATCCTATTATTTTTAAGAAGACACAGAGACAGTCATATGAGGACTCGTATTTGAGCTCATAATTTATAAAAAGATAATGCTTTAAAATAAATATTAGCCCACGCACCATAAAAGAAAGTTTTATATTAGCTAGCAATTATGTAGCACACGCATATTTTCAAAAGCCTTGGTGATCGTTGGATAAAACCCTGGTATGCATGTATGACTTGGGCAAAACATTTTCATTGCTTCGTCTGAATATTTGGAATTTAAATTTGCGGATAATTCGTGGCGTATTTGTTGGCCTTCAGATCAGTGAGAAGTTCAAAAACAATCCAAGTTTCAAATGCTCGGAACAGAACGAGTCCGGGCAGAAACATTGCGGAGAGTCCAACACGTGTGAAAGCCATTGCAAATCCAATTATCAGAATGCAAATGACAAGAATCAGATTTGACAAGTACCAGGCTTTCACGTAGCCCACAGATCCCTATTAATAGTAAAATAATGAATTTTTGTGTTCACTCCAAAATGTATTCCACCCAAACTCACTCACATTTCGTGCGCCCATCAGCAAAAAATAGCCAAACAGAAGGATAAAAATGTTGACTAAGAGCACTGCTCCAAATGCCGCTTTCATCAATGCTAAAAGACGAAGCGAAGAGATAATTATCAATGTTATTACAAAAAAATAATGAAATGCATTGAAATTACTTAGCACGGCTTGAGTTCCGTCGCCCTCCATTCTTCCAAATTGCCGATTTGCTGCCGTGTAATCTACAATCCACGAATCCGTTGCATACAACTGAGAACAGCTGGCTGTAATTCCGATAATAGCTGAAACCTAAATTTTGAGTTATGATCAATATCTATTTTTCAAATAAAGCTTAGATTGGCAATCAGATATCTTACAATATCAGAAGCTGCAATAAGCATAGCCCCGCGATGGAGAATTCGAGAAGGATTTGGGCCTGTCATTTTGAAGAACGCAAGTGATTTTTGAATTGTTCACAACTTAAAAATTTTTTCAAATAGTAATGTAGATTGGCGGATAGATATATACGTTAGGTCTGGTGATGTATCAAGCTTTCGGCATTCTGCGCTCTATTTGCAATTTGTCCTTTCTACCCGGAATTTGACCCGGCTCTCGTTTGACTCGGGGATTTTCGGATTCCTCCTCTGATGCGCGAATAATGTTTGATATTACTTGCATGTAAGGAGACTGAGTGAGTAGGCGGGGAAAGAGACAGGAGCCGGGTAGAATTTGCAGATGCGAATCCCTTCTTCCAGCAGAGGATGAATTCGCAGAGAGCCGAAGTAGGTCGTTGCCGTTGCTCATTTTAATTCGCAGACTCGCAGTTCCTGCTCATGCATGTGTACCATAAAAAACGGCACTACTTTTGCCCAGAATTTATTTTGCAATACCCGACTTTGCACTTCGTGCCGACTCCAGAGAGAAAGATAATGTTCGGATTCCATTTGAGATTAGGTAGATATTGAAATTCTGCATTAGATTCTACTACTACATATGACAATCAATTTGTGTTTTTTTAGTCCGTTGTTGCATGGCCGCCGTTGCACTTTGGAGTCCGTCGGAGTCGGTTTGTTCATTGATGCGCAATTGATGTTAAAGCTTTTAGCATATTCTACACACTGCCAATTGCATTTAAATCTTTCAATTAGATACCAATAATCAAGAAAAGACGTGC
>JAAXYW010001552.1:0-20769 GCA_036851895.1 Orthonychiurus folsomi | reverse complement strand
TTGTATTCCAGACCATCAAATTACTCCGATATCAAGAAGTTGAACGAGCTTGTCAAACGCGACTCTTCCTTGACAGAGAATTTTCCTATGCATTTCATTTAAATGTTTCTGTTACTCAAAGAAATTTTTATTGTATTTCTAAAGTAGTTCTAATGACGCATTGTGTCCTAATAATAAAACATGTGAATATAAATGTGAGACTAATTATTTGAATTCAAAAAGGGTATTGGCGGGTGATGACGGAAAGGCAAACAAACTGCACTAAGGCCACACCGGCTTTTGCTATTATCGCAGTAGTAGTAGCAGTCTATTCAAGACTAATGTACTACCTAGTAAAACGCACCTCACAACAAGGCTTTGTGAACGGAAAACTTATTAATTGACAAATAACTCAACCAATTATAACTTAAGCGTGTAATCGGGATTCAAATAGTAAAACTTGAGTAAAAATTAACATTCTGTTCCGAGTCAGATCAAGCTAATGAAGAATTAGATTTATGTGCAAATCAAAGTTCAAAAGTATTATACACCACTATAGGTGTACTTCACAGATAACAAGTAGTCGAAGCTCTATAATAAGTACCCCTACAATACGGATTACTTCCCTATGGGACTTTTTGGAAGGAAGGAATGGAATATTTCCATGCCAATAACGTTAATATTTGCTCTCTAATAGGGTTGGGTCCCCAAAAGTCCGTAATAGAGCTTTGACTGTAATATGATCAAGCTACTGGATTGGAGCCGGAATTGCTACAATTTGACAGCTGAAAATTTTTATTCAATAAATAGATGTTGGCTAGTGTTGCCATTGTTAGTCGATCTGTTTGTGCCTTGTGCATCTGAACGCGGTGGTATAACACAAAAATGAATAAATCAAATCATAGGAAGCACAAAATAAGTTTGATTACTTTACGCTGCACGGTTTGAATAAAGAGGTAGTATGTTTCAGAAATGAATAACGGTTGTGTTTTGTGCAGAAGAAACGGAGCTATGTTTTTGCCAATAATTTAAAAAAAACATCCTTTTCTTATTTCTTGTAAACAAAAATTAAAAAAAGAAAGAAAGCCACTTTTGCAATGCCTATCCAATTTTCGTCAACTCGAAGGAGAACACGAGATACAGCCAGTTCCGGCATTATGTTTTTTTTTATTTCAAAAAAATTAGACAGAAAAATCCAAATTAAAATTTAGCATTCATCATTCAAATGCATTTGCAAAACATGAGGTCAGGAGAAAATATTTGTTTTAGCACTAGTCATTTTCGGCGATTTTTTGAGTTCCGAATGTAGGATTCCCAGCGCTGGTGATCAAGTGAAAGGAAGTCTTCTAGTTGAGCAATTCTTTCAAGGTAATCTTTGAGACGGTACAATTCGCGATCCACATTCCGATTTAAATGAGCCTGACGAAAAGGCCGAATTCGCAAACCGCTCTGTGGGTTCATGATAAAATTTCGTCGAAGATCATCAAACATTATTGTGTTCTTGCTTGAATACTGCTCAAATTTCCCCCAAATAACACCAAGTGGCTTTACCTGGAATATACAAGAAAGATAAATCACATACATCACTGCCGAGTGCTTATATAATCTAGAGACTATAAATAATTGCTAACTAGCCTGAACAAAATGTTCAACCGTGGTTTCACAAATCGCTGACAAACTTCTGTCACATCTAGGCACTTTGCTATAATACATATATTTGTAAAAATATTACCTCAACTACCCCATACTTTTGTGTATGGACGGTAATCATGGCAAGGTAGTCCAAGTAAAACGCAATTTTGTAGTCTGGATGAGCAGCAACCCCAAGCAGCTTCATTTTCTCCTCTATCCATTTCATACTCGTAGCGGACCAAATAACAATGTCGTAGTCCTACACACCGAGAATTAAATAATATTTTAATGGTTCTCACATCAAGCTGCAAGTTGCCATTGGTAAAATACTTTGTAAGCTGCAGCAAGGAACTCATGTAGTCCTGGACGCATAAGTTCAACTCCAGAAGAAGCAGTTGATCTATGATCAAAGAGCGTGTAGTCAATATCAAGGACAAGCAATTTCTTCTCAGGTCGGCAAGGGTTTAGGAGCTTAACGTTGTACTCTTTGATTCTTCGAGACACCTATATATAAATTTTTAGGCTTCACACATGATAAACGTTGCAAACAAAACATTTGGACTACATATCTGAGACAATTCTGATTTAATTAATTCAATTATTTCCAAACCTTGTTTAAGTATACTTCTCGACTTTCAGTTGGTTCGACTTCATCGTCATCCGGAATGTCTAAATCATTATTGATTTCTGGGCGCTCTTCCGGAGGAATATCAACACTCTCAATATCTTTCTATAATAAATATAAAATAGTAGATAGTCGCCAAAAAAAGTTGGCCGACATTGAATGTTATTAAAATTCACAGCACAGAAAAAATTTTATGTTACTGTATTTAATTACTGTAGTATTTCCATCCTAGGGTGAAAATACTACTGTAGTATTTCCATCCTAGGGTGAAAATACTACTATAGTATTTTCTCCGTATTTCTATTCTAGGTTGAAAATACTACTATAGTAGTATTTTCAACCTAAAATAGAACTACTACAGTAGTATTTTTAGTATAGGATAGAACACGCTAGAGTCTGTCGGAAATGGGCCATGTGCCTGAACTGCATGTCTGGTAGCTTGTGGGTACCTTAACCTCCTATTCTGACTGGCTCTTAATATACATACACACATACAGCTTAGGATAAAAATACTACTGTAGTATTTTTCCTAGGATGAGAATTCTACCGTAGTATTGCCATGCACTCCCGTAGTTGTACCTGAGGCTGAAAGTACTACAGCAGTATTTTCCACCTGCCGCACCGGCTCCAATTAACAGCTGAACGGTGAATGTAAGAAAATGATTAATAACAAATACCAACTAATTAGCCTTCACTATTTCTTTCATTCACGTCATGTTTGTTTGTGAGTCATGGAATTCTCAATATGGCCAGAATAAGTAATCATACAATCTGAACTGAAAGAGTACTCTTAAAGTCCTATAAAGTATGTCAACCAATTATGAATTTTTTTGTGTTGTATTGTGTTGAGGAATGGGTTTTGTTATCCCCGGGGACGTAATATTTATCTCCGTTTTCCCCGGGGAGAAAATATTAACCGTGGATGACAGCCCTAATCTTACCTCGAGTGAGCCCATCATCATAATTTTGACATTAGGTTTCAAGCCGGTATTAGACAGGTGACAAGTATCCGCCGCCGGTTTGCCTATGAGCACAAACATTCCCATTGAATATCAATGTAAACTGTTCTAAAATTGTATAATAGTGCAATCATTATGAATGAAAACTGACTGAAGAGAAGTAATTACCCATATACGTTAAGTTCAGCAGTCTCTGTCTTTCTAAAATAAAAACAAAACTTTCATTCAATTACCACTTGCTAAACAAGTCTATATTCCAGCCCATCATTGAGCTATAAATAATACCAAGTTTAAATTGGTTGAACCTGCCTGCATTGACTCCCGTTTTCTCTGCAATCAGAAGTTTGAGGTCGTAGACACTTTTGAGTGATGACACATCCGACAAGGGGAATTCCTTTCCACTCCATTTTATGATGATTGGAATCGGAGATGAGGATTTTTCAGTCAACATTTGCTTATCCTCTGGTGTTTTTTGACTTGAACTCCCATCTTCGATTTGAGTGCTAGCTGAGTTATCCACGGTGGACAACTTGACAACATCATTAGCGCCACTTGCCATTATAATTGCAAACCCAGATGATGCTGTCCGAATTGATTGCTGCTGATTGATTGAAGGTGGTGTCGTCCTTCAAATCAAGAAAAAATTATACTACCAGTCACGATTCTTGTACGTAATTGGAATGAATCTTAGAGAGTAGAAGAGATGAAATCAACTCTCGTCCGACACACAGGAACATTTAAATTTTGCACTCATCGGCTGCATAGAAGTCTAACACTCGGCAAGAAAATCTATGATGGAAACCAACGTTCGGTATTGGGTGTCCGATTCTGGCTAGGAGATCAGCAAAGCTTCAAGACAACTACAAGACAGCTACTGATTTCAAAATGAAAATATTGGTGGAAAAAAAAGCAATAGCATTTGTAATTCAGTGGATTTTTATTAATGTAATCTTATATATCGAAGCAGTTTCACAGTGTTTGAACGGCTTACGTAATAGGTATTAGTTAGTATTATTGAAAGGTACACGTGTCACTTCGCAGTCTCATTTCTTGTACAGATCTCGCCTGGTCGTCGTCAAAGATTTTGTTATTTCAGTGCAATTTGTGTGCACGTACATATGTATGTAAACTGCCAAACCACGCAAAAGAAGCAGTGGTAACAAATTTTACACCCAATATTTTTTGGATCTTTACAAGAAGTATCTACAGAAACATGGTACATTGTATTGTAACACCCTACGTTACAAATTACAGAATAAGCATTAAATATTAATACAACAACTACTGAGTCAAAATGAAACGATTTCAATAGACTATATATATAAAAACGCACTCTACGATTTCCTTTATCTTCCTTCCCAGTTGGGACGCATTTCTAGTATTTTCTAATATAGTTTTCTTGCATGAAATTCTATTTAGTACACCCTTCTCCAACTCTAAGCGATTTCTTGATGAGAAAACCCAAGAATCCCCACCCCAACACTCTCCTTAAAATTTCATTTCTATACTTAGCCACCCGCTCTTCTTAGTAAAATTGTACATTGACAAGGTATTTCGACACCTTTATAACACCGGCGACAACGACGAACTGAATAAAAAGCTACAAAGCTAGACACAATAAGATAAAATTATCGACAATAAATTCGACTGTACAAATACCGCCTCGTTTGCCAAATACATCATGAACATTCCGATCCCCTCCGTTTACCATATCCCTCCGTTTTAAAGACTATATTACCACAGTTCAATAATAGCAATTTTAAACTGAAAATGAAAGTGTAAGAAGCATTCAGTTAGCTTACAAAACCACAAATCTCCGACTGCTTTAGATTGTATTAAATTTACAGAATGCCCGGTTTTATCCACATCTAAACATTACATTCTGATTACTATCTAAACGGTTTGAATAGCAGAGATTCTCATCTCCTTGTCATCTGAAACTCTTGGACCTAGATCAAAGCATATTTATTACAGGTATCTTCGTGTCACGCGATTCTACTACCTCGTTTTGTGGATAACTTTTGCTTAAACTTTTACAAATTCACATAAAATTATTGCAGATGAGAAATGAAGTAGTTAAATAGCTCGAATCTCCAAGACCTGCCACATAAATATGCCAAAATGCTAGTCCAAAATGTTTTAAGGAAATTTCGAGTCCAATCCTTTAAGCACACAGATAGGAAATGACAAGACTTGGCCAAGAAGAATAGATTCTGGCACGTGCACCGCCAATGTAATGCGGGTGGATACAAATAGAAAAAGAGGAATGAATAATTTGAGATTCATATTTGGTAGTTCCAATGACAATTAACATTGGTTTTTTGAGAAGCCGTACAAATTGGAAATGAGCAATGAGAAATGTAAAAGTTCGTAAAAAAGAATGTCAAGTCTCCAGTGTAATACATGGTCCACAAACTGAATTTAGATTTCCACATGGGAGTCTTTTCGTCTAACCGTAATAGGCTTAATCTCAAATCAATTAAGAACATTTGCTTGCATGTAATGTCAGCTCAAGTAATAAGATTACAATCGCAGTGCAGGGTATGATGTCTATTGAGTTTGAGAGACGAATTAGTGTGACTGTACTGTTGTCCCTGGTTGGGGTAGTAGTGGTTCAGTTGATGAAGTGAGAGATCATAGTTTGTAATAGAGCACACGAGAATTGAAACGCGCCATTAGAGTTACTAGCTTATAACATTTAGAAGTGTTGCTTTATACAATGTATCAAATACTTACTTTTTACAATACGTAACAATACTTGTGACCTTCTGCTTCCTGACATTCACACTACCACTGTACTGTATGAAGAGTTAAACAGAACACAACTATATCTGGTTGAAGAAGCAGTGGCACAACAACTGTGCGCTAAACAAGACACACAAATTTATCTTACGTAGCAGAAACCTTGACAAAAATTGATCTATAGCAAAGTAGAAATGTTCAAGACAATTCTACAAAAAAGGAGATGAAGATGGAGTAACTAACAATTTTCAAAAAACGACGTTTAGTAACAAATCCGTAGATGGTTGTGCATTTTAGCACAAAAGCGGATTTCAAGTTTTCGGTTGCGGCATATAACGTTTGAGAGACTTTTCAATGTTCATTCGGTGTCCAAGTTTCTTGACACCAAGCTCTAGTAAAGTCGCATTATCCATTCGAATAAGCTTCTTCCCATCAATGGTCTTTTGTTGAAATATTACTTTGTACTCTGGCATAAAAAGGCTGTCTAGCCAATCACAAGCATCTCCAACCGACCATTCGGGAAGAGTCTTGTTTCGAAATTCACGTCGAACCCTAACTCCTTGCTGGGCTGCTTGTTGAGCCGCTTGTTGGGCTGCTTGTTGTTGCTGAAGCATAAGTTGATGGGCGTGAGGAACTTCGTAATGGTCAGCCCCCGGTTGCTTTTTTGGAATGGTTCCTACAATTCTAGGTCCGTTCTCGCTTATATCTTTAAATGAGTAAAAAAAATCCAAGCAGACGTGAAACATATGTATGATGAAGGAAAGGAGACCAAATTACCTGGAGTATAGCGGTTAACCGGGTGAAGCTTCTCAGGAATATACTTCCCGTTTCCGCTTGTAGCTGTTGGCGGCGTTTGCTGGTAATAGTAGCATTTCGGATGATGGTGTTGTTGAAACAGCGTGGAGTTAGTTTGGCCTTGGGCGTTTTGTATTGCATTGGGTTGTTGCGGAATGGCCTGTGGATGTGGTTGACCCTGTGCGGTTTGCTGCGGTGGAGTTTGCATATGCTGCTGCTGTTGCTTCACATTTGACAGAGTTTGGTAATGACCGTAGCCACTTTTGCTAAGCATATTTTGTGCTGTATTGGCTGAGTAGGGAGCGGTGCGACCTAGCGTATGGTATGCGGGCATACTCGAACTCATAACTTGTTGCTGAGACATTGGGTGTTGTTGCTGAGCTTGCTGGGCTGCAGCTTGGCGTTGTTGGGCTAACTGGTACTGCTGCTGCGGTGTTAGCTGTTGCAATTGATGTTGAGTTAGCGCATGTTGTTGTGCTAACTGATGCTGCTGAGCAAGCGCGTGTTGTTGCCCAAGCGCGTGATTCTGCTGGGGATGTTGCTGCGGATGTTGGCCCAGTTGTGGGTACTGGTGCTGTTGTTGCATATTTTGTTGCTGTTGTTGCAACTGGTATTGTTGCCGAGTCATTGTAGGATAACCACTGTAGTTTGAAGTGCTACTTGAGTGTGTATGACTGATTGAGCGGTAGAGCGGCGAATGCCGGTTAAATGGAGCATCATTTCCACTTGCTCCCATATTTAGCAAGCCTTGATTGAATCGAGTGCATGATTCATGCGTATCTCGGGCATCAGAAAACTCAGGTGGAGGAGCCAAGATAGGTGTTTGACTTTTGCCTCCAAAATCAATAGGGGATGGAGATGTACTAGGAAAATCCTGCTGTAATTCCAAAAAAAAAGAAATTAGATGACTTTCTCCTCCTAAAGTTAGATATAGATATACACGACAATAAAATAAAAACCAATTGGATTACTCACTTTAAGAGCTGCAACATGCATTCTTATGAGCTGGAGACTCTCCTCAATACTTTTTTCAGCCTGGCGAGTTGGCCCTTGAACTTGTCCCTGGAACTGGAGCTGTCGTATTGCCGAATTTTGCATTTGTTGACTATCAGAGGCCATTGGTCTGGATCTCTGCGGTTGTAGCGTGTGGTACATTGGTGCAGAAGAAAACTGTGCGTGCTTTGGGGTGGGAGTTTCGCGGGGACTCCTCTCCTCCGTCTCACTTTCCAATTCCATTGGAGGAGGCAGCTTTACTAATGAGACAGCAACCTTCTTGGTCAGATTCCCACCAGATTGTGGTGGTCGCGTATTTTGCATCCGCCCTAATGTGCCATAGGTGCTTTGTGCTGGACTATTTTCGATCGCCTTGTTCGAAATATAAATGGCGGACTGTGATTGCGTTCCAACATTCCCAGTTCCTGTGCTTGAGTGCTGTCCACTATGATTTTGTCCAGAAGATAAAGATTTCAAGTTCTGCATTGGGGTAGGGGTAGCGGCGCCATGAGCCCGTTGAGACCCATCGTCAACCCCTCCATTTTCTTCCTTCAGAATCCAGGTTTTGTCACTAGAGTCCTCCGAGCTGTCAGAATCAGGATTCACAGGCAGGCAAGTGACGTAATTGTTGCCGGTTGACGCGTTAGACTGGGTCGCTGTATTTGTGGCTTCCGTTCCCCCATCTGAGTTCACTCCAGTCGTGGAATTTGGATCTCCGTCTTCCAAACCTAAATCGTTCGGGAATGACTTGGAGCTTTTGAGACTCGATTTGACCTTTTGAAATTCATCCACACTCAAGCTATGTGACATCTGACTGGTTGCTCCTTGAGATGACTGCGAGCTTGCTGGAGGAATTTCTGCCTGGAATGTCACAGTTTTTTCCGCCTTCCTTGCTAACCTAGGTGATTGCTTCACTTCTATTCGAATCTTGGTAGCAGACTGATTGTTCGTGTTGTTAACAATGGTTCCCTTCAAAACAGGTTTCAATCTTTCTTTGGCTTCCTGCAATGATCGCTGGGGATCAAATTGCGCATCGTCCTTCTCAGAGCTCAATTGCTCTTCGTTTTTGGCACCACGAATTCCATCGTCAGTCTTCCTCATTGGGCCATTTGTTATTTCTTGGCCACGACCTGTGGTCAGATCGGGACGAGCATAGTCCCTTTTTGCACCTCCCGCCACTTCATCCGCTCCACGAGGAACACTGTGGGAGCGCGGCTTCTTGAGCGTTCCGCTGGTCCCAATGTTATTTGCTTCCCCTCCAGCTGTTTCACGATACCCAATTGACTTTAAATCATCTGGAGATGCATATAATTTGGCACTGTCCGTGGGTTTGAAGCTGGACATGACTGATGCGCTACTGGACTCCCGTCGACTCAGCATTGTGGTAGCAATATCAAGACTTGCGTACTCTTTGGATTTTGACACGTCCACCTTAATCACCTGCCCAGGTGGGACAAGGTTAATGATTGTCTGCTGCTCGGCTGGCCCAATTGTTGTGCACCCAGTACTTGCTCTCCTGGGTAAAGTTTTTGACTGAATTGGCCGCAAAGGTTTACTGGTCCTGTACTCACTCTCAGTGAGAACCTGGGATTTGACGGCCGCTTTCGGAGTCTCACCTCCTGAAGATTCGGATGAACTAGAGCTGCCATCACTTTCAACCCCACCATCACCATCATCTTCCGGCTCAGGGGGAGGAGGTGGCGGTGGATCCAAATCTTTTTTCCCATCAAATGGTAGAATTTTCTCAATACTTTTCCAGGAATTTTCATAGTTCCTTTCTAAAAGTCCATTATTTGTACTGGAAATACAAGCCCAAGAGTGTCTTGGGTTAGTCCTGAGTTTGTTGAGACTTTCCTGACTTAAAGACTTGAGTTCTTGAGGAGCACCGGCTAATGGTTTAGCACTGCCGTTGGCGACATTAACGAATTCCTTCAGGTCAGGTGTGCTGTGGAAATCCTTGTGAAGAGTAACAAGTTCCTTCCCTTTCAGGCCAGACTGAAAACAAACAAGCCTCAGTTACTACAATCATATAAATTGAATGGCCATCAGAAACTTTGAAAGAAATAATTGTGTTACCTTTGAACGTTTCATTTCGGAGACGCTAGCATATATTTTATGTGGGCCTTCAGGAAGAGAACGTCCATTGATGTCTCCATTCATTGCTTTCTCCGTAAATATTTCTTCCATTTCCGACGCAGTAATTCTGCTGGAAGTTGGTCGAGCACGAATGGAGGCGGTTTTAAATTGAGCCCCACCGTTCTGGTTGGACGACGGAGGAAGAGGAGGTTTCCCAGCAATTGAGTCCACCGAATTTGACTTGGCTCCCACACCAACATCTTGACAAATATTCGAGATTCCAAGGTCAGCTAGTGCAGTTACCATGGATTTTGCACGTGCGCGTCCAACACTAAGACTGGTTGTAGGGTCTCGCCGTGGTGGAGATGGCACACTATTCGGTCCATTGGAACCTGCAAAAGCAAGTGTTACAATCGTCTGAGCTCTGACAAACTTTTTTATTGTTTTATTTTAATGTACCTGAGAATTTCCTGGGAAGAGTTGCAAAATGGTATTGGGCCTTTGGGGTTCCGCCCGAGCTTTGATCACAAGTGAGTGACGCTGGTGAACCAGGCTTTGAGTTCTCAGGTTCCACATTCGATGGCAATAGGCCGAGCACGGTCAAAGAGACAAGCTCTCCGGACTTTCTAATCAAATCCACTACATAAGTGAGTGACGCTGGTGAACCAGGCTTTGAGTTCTCAGGTTCCACATTCGATGGCAATAGGCCGAGCACGGTCAAAGAGACAAGCTCTCCGGACTTTCTAATCAAATCCACTACGGCCTCATGAGAAGACAAGGTAACGTCGACAGAATTAATCTACAAAATGTTACATTTTCAAATTTCTAAGCAGTCCATATATCCAATTAATTAATTTAAAATTTTACCGAGAGAACAAAATCCCCCTTCCTGAGTCCAGCTCTATCTGCAACTCCACCGACATCCACATCATCCAAATACTGAAGAGCTGGGAATCTATCCGGCGCTTGAAGGTCCATCAACGGAGAATCTGATTTGGCACCCCGAAGAATAAAACCAAAACCTTTTTGGCCACGGTGTAGGATCACAGTGTGAGGTTCACCCCAGCTAAACATTAAAAACAAGGAGTTATTACAATGTAAACGCAAGAGGGTATATACAGAACTTAAACAGAAGAAAATAAGAAATGTATATATATATTTTAGCACTGGTGTTCGGTGTAGTACATTTTCTTGATTCGTGGAGATTTTCCGCATTGCTTGCTAGAAGTAGGGGTCTCGCCTCTTCGCCCTTGACTTCTTGATGGTGGCAGAAGATGATTTCTGGACTCATAGCTTTTCATCCGGATTTCCTGAACACAGGATAATGGGAATAATCCTATTACTCCTTTTAGGGATCCTTCCAGCAGGCCCGTGTCCGTTGAAGCGGTAACTGGAATTAATCAAATTTGATAATTGAAGTGTCAAGTAATGTAATTTCTTTAGGAAAGCCAAACTCACCCTCAATAATGTCACCTTCCGTGAGCTTGAGATGCCTTGGAGCCTGAGCGGCATAGTTTTCTACACAGACAACCATCATGCCTAAATAAATAAAAATAATGAATAAGTAAATAAATTATTTTGTGTCAACTTATTGTAATATTCCAGTTCCCAGTTTCAATTGTGTACTTGTGTCACTTACCAGGAAGAATTAGGGCAGGGTCCGTGGGTGTTGCTTCATAGCTCGACCCGCTTCCCCCGCTGTTACAAGTTCCAACACCGGAACTATCACTTGTTATGTCACTGTGATCCAAACTTTTATCTGAAAAGTCAAACAATTAAATTTTTAATCCAAAATTCTTATACTCACTCTTGCATCAAAGTCAATGAATGTTAATCCAGCAATTCCCACAAGAAGCATTATCAACTCCTCCTGTCCCACCAAAAACAGCTTGTAATATAGTTAGTCAAGCCCGACAGGGAATAAATAGATACTAGAGAAACAAGGTGATTAAACCAGAATCAGTAAAGGTGCAGTTTAGCCCATGTTTAAGCAGTTAATACGGGTTTTTGCATTTGTTAATGAAATCAAGCATCCCTAATTATGTCTTGGAACCTGGTATTTGTTCTACATATTTTTAACTTATCCACTTGAACTATCTCCGTGCTTTATATTGCAATCTTGGGTCAGATGACCTCAATGATGCGCAAAGGCTTTTATTTAACTTGCAAAAGCACATTTGCAAAACATTCAGTAACCGTAAATATTACAGCATTCGCCTACTTAACATACCCAACATGATTAAATCACCATTAGTTTATTCTAGTCAGTCAAAACTACAAAGTCATGTTTTTCACTTATCCTGTCACACTATTTATTGTGCTGTCCAAGACAGCTTGACTCTTGCCAATACAAGTCTGCACCTGAAATTAGTTTCTTGTCTGTTCTGCCGTGGCATACCGCAACAACCCCAAACCAATTTGTTACGGACCAAAAAAGTTTCTGCATATAAAACAGTGGACAAACCCTTTCGCTCAGAGCAAATTCCACACCCAGCTCAATTCTTAACAATTAGATTGTACAATAATAGTCAATCCCGCATTATGTATTTTCTAGGCTTAAACATTTTTAGAATTCCCTGCTGCATCGCCAGGTTGTTGACTGAGATTTAAATCTGNTAATAGTCAATCCCGCATTATGTATTTTCTAGGCTTAAACATTTTTAGAATTCCCTGCTGCATCGCCAGGTTGTTGACTGAGATTTAAATCTGCCAACAAACAATATTTATAATTTACAAACGACCGTTTATATTTTCCGTTGACCTTCGTTGCAATAGAAAAATTCCATTGGCACATTCTTTGCCATTTGGCGTAGGCAGATATAAATTCGACATCGGGCTGCATAACTACTACCTATTATTAGTTCAACCCATAAAATGAACACCTGACACACTGCTTCCTCGTTCTCGCACAATTATTTTTTTTGTATTCTATTGTAAATCTTGAGCAACTATTTAATTAATTGAAAGTTTTCACTTACTCGACAATTTCATCAGTAATTAAAATTTAGTTTATCTAAAATCTAAACCAAGAAAGCAGCCGACCAGCCAGTCCTTGAATACAATGAAATGTGTGAAAATCGTTGAAAAATTCACACGGGGTCGGTAAATTATTCTCTTGTAAAGCATGAACAATCAACACTAAGCTACAATAACACCTCCAATTAATACACTCTTACTTTCAGGAGTAAACCCAAGTTCAGGGCAAATGATGTTGTTAATCAGCAAAGCAGAATTTAGAGAAGCCGCAGAAGGATTAACAAGCCGCAGACAAAGCAAACACCAGTAATGGCGGAGAACTGGTTCACTTGAATGCTATGTCGAGCAGCATCGACTTTCTTGCCAATCTTATTTTTATTACTTTAATTACTAGTTTTCCCCTAATGAAACAATTAACTAGTCTTTTGTACCAGAAGGATGTGCAACTTAATTAAGCCGTAAATTTAACTAAAAGAAAGCAATAAAAAGGATGCGAAAAGTTGTGAGAGTTGTAATCGATTAAATGTACGACGTGGATTCTTAGATGTTTACACGCTTAAATTAAAATCCAGTTTCCGCGTTATTTCAACCCATTGCGGCAGATTAACTTTTACGACTTTTTCTCGGTTAGAGATTTTCTTAACTATTTGCCCGTGATATCATTTAGAATGCCATTCAAAGGATTTAATTACAGACGGGCATCCCGAATGATTAGACATCACACCAGAAATACATTCTAATCTAAAGGATAAATACTGTTATTCATCAATGCAAAAGCCACGTCAAGCTCAAAAGACCAGTAATACAATAAGTAATGGTAATCCGAGAATGATGCAACACAACGTTTAGAACAGTAAATACATGCATTTGCATTGTGATTCATAATACAGACAAAGCCCAAAACAGTTAGTTTATCACCACCACCGCAATCCATTGAAAACCTGCTGGGCTGGATGGAAGGGGAGGAAATTGAGGAAGAGACAAGAAAAAATAGAAAGAAAGTTCATGACATTCAAAACAATTGAGGGAGAGGACGGAACAATCACGAGGAATTGTCGGGAAGATGAGGTAAGTGAGTTGATTAAGATTGACAGGCAAGGAAATGCAGGATTCCAATGGTCGAAGTGTCACAATCCAACAGAGATCCACGATTACCCATTCTCATTTAGAAAAAAAAGAAGAGGGTGAAGGGACAAATAGGCAGATAAAATTATGAGGGTTGAAATTAACCAGTAACAGCAGAGCCGCAGTTATCCTCGCTGCCGAAATGACTGCTTCCCCCGGAATAGCTTGACTCGGAATAACTTCCAGAATGGGTACTCAGAGATGAGGATGCTGAGCTAAATGGAGGAAGTGAACGATTGGAAGGGCAGGGGCTTGGTGGACCACGTGAGATTCGTCCAGACAAACACGTCATCGAACAATTCAACCTTGGGTCAAATAAAGCTCTGGACATCACTACGCGACGCTTCGGATTATACTTGGGTAGATCACGGTATGGAACTAAAAAAAACAAATACAAACAAAAATATGCAAAAACAAGGATACATAAAAAGAACAAAATAGTCTTTCTATTCCTTCACATAATATACACAAATAAAACAAATTTTGACGATGAGGACAGGTAGGATGAGGTTACATTCCATTTCATTACAAAATTTCAATCCGGGTCATCATGCATTTATCTATGCAAAGCACGAATTGCGTATACATGAATTAAGCAGGGAAGACAAACATTTAGTATTTTCAAAACTAATAAATCCAAATCTTCAGGTCACCACCTTCCCTCATGCTGGTTTACAACTTATTTAATCGATACATGCATAACTGCAAGCCATCAGAGCAATTACAGCAGGAGCAAATGAATAATTGCCGAGTGAATCTTTAAGCATCGATCCACCTCTTGGAGTGGGACTGCAGACAGACGTCTGCCGAAGAAGGCGGTCAAGGTAAAATTAAATTAAAAATTACAGGTGGTATGTATGTGATGTGGTTCCTCCCCTTCGTAGTCAGGTTGATTTGGTAGCTGCGTCAGGTGTCTTGTCCTATTCACCTGCACAACCCTTTGGAGTTCGTCATCCCCCGTCTTGCGCTGACTTCCCATTAAACCATTTTACTATCACTTGAGACTTTTATGGAGCTACAAAGGCGGCGAAAAGAAATGATGGGCCAAGGAGTCCTCAAAAAAGAAGCTAACTTATTTCTCATTTCCATAACATGCCCATCATGATCACACTTTACTACCCAACCTCATTAGTCCAACGACTTTCAGACGACCGACAGTCCCAATCACAAATTCCAAACCAGACGGGACAAAAGAATATTAAAAACCCATTCAAATTTTTACACTCAAGGAGAGACGCATATCTTTTTGGCAATAAATTTACCAACACTGCACTGAACCCTATTGGCCGTCGCCCTATCCATCTATTCAAGCTTGTGTCGTTTGTTCCGTTCCAAACATTTGTTCGTGTTATCCATTACCCCCTTGTGATTGATTGTCATTCCCCTCTCGCACAAATCCATGTAAAAAAATCTGCCAAAAAACCTAACTCGTTCGGACTTTCCTGCATAAAAGCCAAGCGTGGAACGGAACAGACGGATGGAGCAGGGCATATGGACTCTCTCTAAGTCATTTATACACCCAACACATACTTGATATGCACAACATGGAATCAAAATGCGCCATGTGCCAATATGCAAATGGCTGGCAGAATGCAATGAATGCAAATATTGAAATAAACTGTAGAAACACCGTAGCCAATGCTTATTAATCTTGTCATTTCAACCAAAGTCCCCCTCGAATTTGAAACCGGCAAGGCTCATGGCAGACAAAGCTGAGGACTTGGCCTATAATTTCAATTTTCAGAAAATCTGCAAACCACTTTCCTCTGAAAAAATCGTTTTTTTTTTGTTTTGAAAGGAAACGTTTTGTCATGAAGTGGATGTTTTATGTTGTATTCATTTCAAATATGATTTTGCATTGCCGAAGTTCTACATCATGTACATCTCAACTTATTTGGATGACGGAAGAAAAATTATTAACTATCATGAAAACTTCTTTGCGTCTTCTCCTTTTGAGTTTTCACTTTCCACAAATGCCCTCCCTTACTCAACCAGATGAATGACCTTGTGGCAAGAGAGAGAAATAAATGAGCAGCGATGGTCAAACTGACAAGACATTTGCCTCGCACTTTGTTCGGGATTTAATCCCTGCGTTTGATGGTAGGACATTATTAAATTACACATTGGATGGACAAGGAAAACCTAATTCCTTCATTATAAAGTTTGACAAGGGAGTCTCACCTGAGACAGACAGACAATCATGTTAACAATATCAAAGGCCGTCATCCGTCTGTCTGATCCTCAAGGGCTATGTCCATATCAATTAGCAAACATTTTTGTTGCCTCTAATCCTCAACAACTTCCAATTAGAGAAAATTCAAATTTATTTATGTCAACTCTGACAGAGTTATTACTTTGGACGTTAGCTGTCAGATTAGATACAAAGGAAATTTAAACATTTCTGCTGGACTACCGTCAAATTCCAAATTAAATTCCCACTGTCTGAACACTTCAGTGGCTAATTTCCAGACAGGGCAAATGGAGTGAGCTTGTGTTGATTGGATGCAAAACAATATTTCAACGAGTCCATAGTATTATGGACTAAACGTTCTAACGAGATGAAGGAACTACCTTTGATATTTGAAAACATCAGAATCAGCTCAAAATTGCAAAATATTTTTTATACCAAACGTAGCATATGTATTTTATCTAACCATTACTGTTCCTAGTAGTTATCCATGTCTACCTGCACTGCACAGTATGCATTTCTGCCGTAAATCACATATTTATTTACCAAGAACGCGGAGAACCCATCAATATTTCATCAAAAAAAAATCATTGCTGGGCAGGATTTACATAAGTTGAAGGATCATTCAGTGAAATCAACCATGGCTATGGAACCCCATTGGAAAGGAGAAGTCAATTTGCATTGAATCCCTCATTTGTTGTTGTCCCTAGAAGCTATGCGGTTGAATTCACATTATAATTTATAACTTGATTAGCCTTCTGAACTCCACAACCATCAATTCCTTCGCCAGTGACACATAATACCGGGGAACAATGCATAAGGTTAAAGAAGTTTGAATGAACCATAAAGCACAGCCAATGGCATCCCATGGGGAGCGGCCACGCCACACCGTCTAGTCTCCCACCTTCGGAAATGATCAACGACCATATAATTTATGAGCGACCTGACTTTGCGACCAAAAAAACGATAAGCAACTGTGACACCTGAGAAGGTGTTTACGAGATGAAATCCAACAAGTACAACTTTGAGTCGGTGGCATTCGTTCAGCAAATCCTCAGTCCTCTATTGACCATGTCTAATCCTTTTGGATGTCAAGTTTAACACTTTGACATCTCCTCGGGTTCTTACCATCCAAAAAAACGTACGTAACCTCTTAAAACCCAATGTAAACAAGGGGTGGGTTTCAGCGTTCCTCGGTCAAACAACCAGTTCTTGTCCTTTCATTTCATTACCTTCTTCCAGCTCCCCTCGTTCGTACACAATTTACACAAAATCCAGAAAATAAACACAAGACCTTTTGCGGAGAAGTGTGTTTTAAAAACACAGTCATCCCTGGTGTTGTTGGTCCTTGAATTGGAGGAGGAAGACATAATGTTTAAGTACTTACCCACATCTTGTGGACGGTGGCTTTGAATGATTTCAGCCAGTTCCATGTTCCCAGCGATAACAGCCACTTGGTATGGTGTTTGGTTGGCAAAGTTGAGAGCCTCCTTGTCCGCACCTCGAAAAAGGAGAAGACGTACACATGACTCCTGATTGTTTACAGCGCAGACATGAAGTGGGGTGTTCCCTGATGCATTTTTGGCGTTCATGTCAGCCCCGTAGTAAAGAAGATGTTCCAGATGATGAATTAAACCATTTCGGCATGCCTGTGAGTCAAAATGTAATCAATCCCCAATCATACTTACTGCAAACATACAATTGTTTCCCAATCCCAAATTGAGTATTATTTTGTAATAACCTGATGCGTTTCATTCCATCCTTGCAAATCCTGTGCCCCCAAAAAAGCATGG
This sequence comes from Orthonychiurus folsomi, assembly GCA_036851895.1. Lineage (NCBI taxonomy): Eukaryota > Metazoa > Arthropoda > Collembola > Poduromorpha > Onychiuridae > Orthonychiurus > Orthonychiurus folsomi. The sequence goes on along the minus strand of JAAXYW010001552.1, from coordinate 2,886 downwards.
TCATGGAGGAGAGCTTCACAAAGAGCGGGATCAGCATTCGCAGCCACACTGAGGTAGAGGGGGGTCAATCCTTTGGCATCCTTATAGTTTGGAGATCCACCCAAATCCAGCAGCGTTTTGACAGCCTCCAAACTTTTGGCTTCAACCGCTCGATGCATTCCCGTCGCCCCATCCTTTGTTCGATAGTCGAGAAGAGCTCCACCATTGACGAGTGCAATGAGTAATTTAGATGGTTTCTTCATGACTGCGGCCATTGAGAGCGGGGTTTCTACGGATTGGAACATCCTCAGCATCACAAATACATGGAACGTACGTACACTATCTCTACAGGATCTAATTCAACTGACGCCGAGTTCCCCCCAGTTAAGTAATAAAGACAAGGGAGGAAACCATTTCTTTAGTATATCTCCACATCTCCCCTTGTACTCTCCATAGAGAATTTAGATCATTCGCACATTTCTCTTAATTGACATTGCCACACAGGGCTGGGGACGCTTGAATGATGCGTGGAATTGGTGGAATGACATGGATGAATTTGAGAACTCCCATTACTCTTACCTACCAGACCACCCCTTGCCCAACTACCCCGGGAAATGAAAAGCCCTAATTCAGAGGGAAACCATTCAAAAATAATGTCCTTGTGGTAATTTGGAGGAGTGTTTGGTTTAAAATCCAACCGCCCCTTCCCTCTTGAACTAAATGTACATAAGTAACATTGAGGGACTTGAAAAGGAAAACCACGATACCAGCCCTAGTCTGCCACCATTGGCCAACCTTACCTCCAGTTTCCGGACAGTGAAAGTTTGGATCCAATCCCTTGGCGCACATTTTGATAACTTTCTCGCAGTGACCCGATGAAACATAGTCAACGAAGCGCTTCAAGTTTGACTTTGTGTGGAGGGACTTGAGTTGCTTCTCGTCAACACTCAACCCTTTGTAGAGTCGTCGTTTGTACCTCAACTGTGAATCAAAACCAAAACACCAATTATTTTCCGTTGTTAATTTACCCGGAGTTAGTTTCCTTTACGTGCGAAAGTTTCCCAGAATTTGTAATTGTCAAGAAACTGGTGGAAGGAGAATGGAACTCCAAAGGGCAAACGACTAATGATTATTATTATAGAAAGGAGTCCCAAAATTAAAAGTTTGGGAAAGTGATTCGGGTTGAGTGGAGTGAGTAGCTTAATGGAGTTGGATGACGGAAGAAGACACGATGAGATCAAACGTTTATTAGTTAAGGAAATTTATGTTGGGCTTGTATCAAAAGTTTACCTCAAGATATCCCACTGGACCGCTGAACGGGTAATCCGTTAGGGGCCTTTCTTCGTCCAAGAATTTTCCCGCTTTCCCATTGCATGGTGGGGAAAATAGTCCATAGTTGAAGCTTTCCTTTAATTCCTGTCAAACAAATAAATTTAAAATTAAATTCAAACGGATTTATAATACGGATGGTCACTTTCAGGAGGTGATCATTTCATGAACCTATAATAACAAGCAATTTGAGAATTTACATCGTAAGATCCACACAGATGTGAGTGGCACACATAAGAAAAAAGCAAATACAGGTTTGCACACATATCATTTCCTGATTTCAATAATAGATGCAGACCGTCTCAAAGGGAATAAGCCTACATTAAATACACACCCGGACACGAACATGAAAGAATAAAAATAGCAAATGTATGTATGGAGGCGAAGGAAAGGAATTAAGGAATGAAAATAAATAAATCTAAATCAGAAAGATCTTTGCATGGTCATTGCCATTGTCCCTCAAGACCAATTACTATTCCGATCCATTGTTACATTCCAATTCCCATGCAAAGCCGTGGGCAAAAATTAACTTAAATTGCATTCCAATTACAAGGGACGGACACACTCAATAAATGTCATGCTCACAGCCTACGCCCGATGATAAGGCCTCTCCTTCTTTGAGAGTCAAGTTACAAATAACCAGACAAGGAAGAAACTCCCATTTGAGATGGAAAACATTTACGGAACGAGACTTCAAATAAATTTTGCAAGGGACCGCTAGCTATCAGTTGTCGTAAAGAATGTCATATCCAGTACACGCAATTCCTTCACAAACTGTAACCTCTTGTCCTCAAATGTTTCTTATCAACCTGAAGACTACTAGATTAGACAAATGCCGCTTTAATTGAGACATTTATCACTAAACACTACATAACCTACCATTATCTCCTAATGCTGACAAGTTTTTTTTAATGTGTCAGAGTCCATAACTTTAACCTTCCACTCTCAATTGCAAATGCAATGCCCTGCCCATGGCTCTAGTTCCAGAATATCACCACTTCCTAAACTCCCTAGTATATTTAGTTGCGGAGGAGCGAGTAAAACAACAAATTGTCATTCTTCGTGGCCTTTGTCTTTTTTTTTCTTAGTGAATTAAAGTGAGCAATTGGAAGTGACACTGACTGACTGACTTAGTCACTTACTGTACAATTACCCACCCAAACAATTGCTTCTGCGTGCCTATTAACTAAAAAGGTTACCTTCCTTCGTTTGTCCTGTAAAGGAAAACACCTCGCCTCCAAAATGATTGCCTCACACTATCAATTACCCGCTCACTATGATCATGCTAAAAGTCTCATCAAATGAAGAAAAAAACCTTCATTTTGACATTCAAATTATTATCACGAGCCCAGATGACAATTCCCCTACCTCACATCCGAAATTGCAGCTGACATGATTTTTTTTTAAAATGCGAACCATCTGGCACGGATTCCAAATGTTACTATTCGCAAGTCTCCTGGAGCGAATTTGAAATATTAACATCGTCCTTGAATATTCACACATGATTCTAAAGAGCGAAACAAATTCTCTGCCAAAATTCCAAGCCTTTGCGTACATTGCCTCGCAGGTCATTTACTT